>JAFBJR010001688.1:221725-241300 GCA_016785285.1 Brachirus orientalis | reverse complement strand
TGAACACATGAACACACACACATGTGAACACATGAACACATGAACACACACATGTGAACACATGAACACACACATACACATGTGAACACATGAACACACACATGTGAACACATGAACACATGAACACACACATGTGAACACATGCACACACACATGAACACACACAAACACATGAACACACACACACAAACACATGAACACACACACACAAACACATGAACACACACACATGAACACACACACATGAACACACACACACAAACACATGAACACACAAACACATGAACACACACAAACACATGAACACACACACATGAACACACACACAAACACAAACACATGAACACACACACATGAACACACACACAAACACACAAACACATGAACACACACACATGAACACACACACAAACACAAACACATGAACACACACAAACACATGAACACACACACACACAAACACATGAACACATGAACACACACACATGAACACACACACATGAACACACAAACACATGAACACACACACATGAACACACACACATGAACACACACACATGAACACACACACACATGAACAAACATGAACACACACACATGAACACACACATGGAACACTAAAGTCTCCACTGATATATATTTTTTATTTTTGGTTTACTTTGACCTTTGACCTCTGGCGTGAGCAGGACTAAAGTGATATTTAAACGTCTGCTCTTTTCTTAGGCTCACTGAGAGTTGGACGACACTGATGGAAGCTGGACTAATTAAATCTGAGATCAATGAGGACTGAGGCAGCCGTGTCTCTCTGTCTGTCTGTCTCTGTCTCTCTGTCTGTCTGTCTCTGTCTGTCTGTCTGTCTGTCTGTCTGTCTGTCTCTCCCTCTCCAGATGTGCAGGCAGAGCATTGATCGCCGTCAGGAGGTTCGATTCCTCTCCTCTTCGAGGTGAAATGAGCGACGCTGCGATTAAAAGGAACTGCTCCTCCTGCTGCCGCGGAGACGTCGGGTCCAGGCCGTTGAGCCGCTGCCGCCTGAAGCTGAACCGCTGAGCCTCCGCTGAGCCTCCGCCGAGGCTCGTGGTCACGAGCGGCTGTTCCGCACGAACAATGACGCCCGCCTGCTGAACGCTGATTGGACATGATTGTGGGTTAGTGATGCAGTGTAATTAGAGTGATTACAGTCATTAAGTAAATCTGAGCAGCAGCAGCAGCAGCAGCAGCAGCAGCAGCAGCAACTTAGTCAGAGTTCACACATGTACTTTGTCCTAGTTTTAAATCTCAAACGATGAAAACCTCACATTTTTATTCAGAGTTTGTCAGATTAATCATTCAAACAGACTTTCACCTTCTCTGTGTTTGTTTCTTAAGAAGGAACAGAAACTACTATCTTTATCTTCATGATACAACCAAATGGAAACATTACGAGGCTGCCACATGTGACCTAACCTGAGCAAACTCAGGGTCCCAGACCGGGAATCAAACCCGCAACCTTTCATATTGGCCCCAGCAGGCGGCCATTTTGGCTCAAACTGCTATTTTTGGGACGATTTTTGCTATATTGCACCTGCTGTACTTGAACAAACTCCCCCAAAAGCTTCAGCTCATGTCACGTGGTGTAGGTGCTAGGGGGCGCCAAAGCTGTGACAAATTCTGCTGTTTCACCACAACATTATTGTTCCGAAGCACCGTGTTTGTTTTTGTTTCTTCGGAAGGAAAGGAAACAATCACAACAATTTTCGTGATACAACCGAGCGAAATGATTACAAGGCCGCCACAAACGACCTAATGTGAGCGAATGTATCTTCTCCTACAGCTTTACTGTGATCAACATCAAATTTGGTGAGGTCAGTCTGGACAAGATTAGGATTAAAACTTATCAAAAGCCTCAGCTCATGTCACACGGTGTAGGTGCTAGGGGGCGCCAAAGTTGCGGCAAGTTCTGGTGTTTCGAAACATCTTTATTTTCATGATACAACCGAATGAAAAATTACAAGGCCGCCACAAATGACCTAATGTGACCGAATGTATCTAACATTCTTACATGTTTTGATGGTGGGAGGAGCCTAGAGGAAACTCACACAGACACGGACGCAGGCGTCCATTTTGGATGAAACTGCCATTTTTTTTGGACAATTTTTGACTGTGAGGTGGGTCCCAGAACTGACGTCTCCACAGCGCCCCCTAGAAAATGGAAAAACAACAGTTGGACCCACTTACACACATGAAATTTAGCACACGTCTGTCAGGACATTAGAGCGAGGACCCGTTCAATGCTTGTTTTTCCTGTTTCACTGTCCCTGCTTGTCTCGCACAGACATTGTGGACATGTATCGCTTTCCAACAACACGAAGAGTCGGTTCTCCTGTTTATCCCAGAGAAGAACTGCTGGTTCTGAGGACGGCGGCACAAACCGGAGCTGAGGTGTGAACGTCTGCTGCTAAGGAGAAGGCTAGGCCAGGCTAGGCTAACGGACCAGCACAGGTGTTCCAAACCATCGGTCCCCTCCGCCACGATGAGGAACTTTCCTGCGCTCATCAACCGCCTTCGCAGAGACGAGGCTAACGCCGGCTTTCTCCTCAGTGAGACGGTGGAACCCAGGACATGTTTCTGTGACAGGTATGTAGAGCTGCTAGCCACTGGTGTCTGGCAAAACTATCTACGATCTGCGTTGAAACCCTTCCTCCATCGGTCACAGTGAGGCTGAGGCTGCAGTTTGTGGAATTTCCCAGAGGATCAATAACGTTTCTGTGTTAAAAACATGAAGGAACTGTGGTCCAGTGCAGAGTACCGAGTCATGACAGTGATAAAAGGAAGTAATAAAACGGCTACTATAGAATGAATGAATAAATACATAAAACCCAAAGGCTCACGAAGCAAAGAACAAAAGAAAAAGACTAATATTGACACTGATACCAAAATTAATATCACTTTATTGATTCTGCTGCTGCTCACTGATACAGATACTTGTTGATAATCTGATTGAGTGAACTTCTTATCTCACCACTAGAGGGCGTAGTCCTTTCCCCCCTCAGTCGTTTTATTAAATTTCACAGTGGAGAAGGGTTGTTTTTTGTTTAGTGTTGTTGGGGTTGGCCTTCAGGGCCACCGTACCTTTGCCTTCAGTAAGCAGCGAGAGAGAGAGAGAAAGAGACACTGACTAAAGTGAAGAGAAGGGGGTGGGGCTGAGCCGTCGCAGCAGATGTCAGCTGTCCCACCTGCTGTCACAAGTTTGACACCCCATGATGCAAGTGGGCCAATAACAGTTGTCTCACAGGAGCATTCGGCATTTCACACATTTACACACACACACACACACACACACACACGTTTGTGCTTCTATCATAGTGAGGACCCTCATAGACATAATACATTCTCTAGTCCCTTACCCTAACCTTAACCATCACAACTAGATGCCTAACCCTAACCCTAACCTAAATCCAATATCCAATTCTAACCCTAACCCTCAAACCAGGTCTTAAACCTGAAAAAGTTCTTTGAAGAAGTGAGGACCAGACAAAATGTCCCCACTCTGTCAAAATGTCCTCACTTTGTAGGTGTTTATACAATTTTTGGTCCTCACTTTGCAGCAAGTACAGGAACACACACACACCTGATGGACTTGGATGAGTGGACAATAACAGGTGCAGACATTAGTGAATGAAAGTAGTTAGTTATGATGTTATAGAATAGGATATTTTCATATGAACTTATGATCCTCTCTATGAAAATGTCCTTGTTTTAAAAGTATCTTCCACGTTCTGTTAAACAGAGCAAAGAATTTTTAACACTTTTTCAAACATCCTACTTTTGTTTTGGATGCTTCCATTATCTGACTTTGCACACAGAAATTAAATTATTCCACAAAAACCAAAAACTACCAGGGTCAAAATTATTAGCCCCGTTAAGAACTGACCTTTTTATTGAACTACAGCACAAACCACTGTTGTGCAGTGATCAAAACTTTAAAAATCCAGTTAAAACTGAGCGTTATCTCCCAATTTACACACAGTATCAAATCTTCAGTAAAGGTTTGAGCTGTCACTTCTTCTGGCATGGACCTTGGCCTTCTGGCATGGACCTTGGTCTTCACTTCAATGGGATTTAAGTCAGGACTTTGTGCAGGCCAGTCACTAACGTTCACTCTGGTCTTCTGGAGGTCGTTCTTCACCAGGAGCCACGTATGTTTTGGCTCGTCATTGTCGTGTTGGAAGACAAAGCGACGACCCAGACCCAGTTTTGCTGCTGACTGCTTCAGGTTTTCTTTCCAGATCTTCACATCTCCTTGTTTCTTCATGATTCCTTCCACCTCGATGAGATTCCCAGTTCCAGATTAATTCTACGATATCTTCAGAACATGTTCACGTCTTTATCTCACTGTTAGACAGACTTTTCCAACAGGAAAGTGAAGTTTGTAAACCACTCACTCTCCCACACCAAAGTCCATAGAGAAAATCAGTGATTTTAGCTCACAGGGACACAGGAGCTGCTGGTCTACTGCTGCCTCGTGTGGTCACTTTGTGTCACTGAGGTAAACCCGAGCTTGGGATTTTAAAGGCCGAATTCACAAAATAAGACATTTGAACTTAGTGATGGAGGCAGCAGTGGATCAACAACTCCTGTGTCCCTGTGAGCTAAAATCACTGATTTTCTCTATGGACTTCTGTCTCTCTCTCTCTCGGGGCCCTTCATGTCCCAGGGGCCTCATTACTCTTCTGTACAAGCTAATGAGTGTTTCCTCAGAGACTGAGTGACACTGTTTTCACTGCAGTGAGGTTTCGAAGCACAGAAGAAGAAACATGTTTTATTAGCAAACATAATCACACTGTTTTTTGTGTTTTTAAAGGGATAATCCAAAATTCTGTGCTCTCACTTGTTTCACACCTGTAATCAGGAGGAAAGAGTTGGTCCAGTTTAAAATACAATCTGTGGTAAATTTCACAACCTGGCAACACAGATGTTGACCATATGAATCTGTTATAACTTTATAAAGCATAAGGAAATTATTAGTAAATCATGAAGATTCTGATTCTTGTAATTATTCTGAGAATCTTGTAACTTTAAGAATGTCCTATAATTCTTTTTAATCTCATTATTCTTACAATTATTGTACCTTTTATCATTATTTTAATTATAATAATCATTATTTTTTACAATTATCCCACTTTTTCTTCATTATTTTCACCAAAGTTCTTGTTATTCTTATACATTTTCCTGTTCTCACTCTTCTGATAATTATTATTACATCTGTTTTTACTGTAAGAATATCTTTAAATTCTTCTTGTTCTCATTTTTATTGCAATTCTCATATAATTTCTTGATATTGTCACTTTTCATATAATTTTCCTTCTTTCCAACATTCCTATAATTCTTCTTTTAGCTCATGTTCCTTCCTATTTTCATTATTATTGTTTTAATGTTGTGTAGTTTTTTTTGCTTGTTTCATGGTTTTTGTTAAGGCATGTTAATTCATCGTTGTGTTATTTGGTCGAATTCCACGTTCAGCAACTTTTATTGTTAATTAAAGCACTTTGTGAAAAGTCCTATAGAAATAAAGTTTACTTATAAATCTTCCTGTTCTCATGTTTATTCTTCTTATTATTATCTTTTTTTTTCATTTTTTCTGCTTCTAAATGTTAGTATTATTGTCATTATTCTCATGAATCAGAAAACCGAGTGAGTTAATTCTCTTCAAGAGACAAACGTGTTGTTTTTCCGAAGACGCTGATGGATCACTTTAGTTAACAGGTTCATCCCGAGTCAATAACAGACAGTAAACTCATCATCATCAGCAGCAGCAGCAGTAACTGATGCGCATGCGCCCTGGGAGCAGAGCATCATCCTCCTCCTCCTCCTGAGCATCATCATCATCATCATCAGCAGCAGCAGCAGCAGCAGCAGGGTCTCCGCAGCTCTGGCTCTGATCAGTGCGCACTGAGCAGCCACAGCAGAGCGCACGGGCTACAATGAGCTTCTCCATCGCTCCGACTGAGAGCCAGCGACAGAACCGACCTCCGAACCGCAGACACGACACCCTTAACACCGGCAGCACCAGCACCGAGCCGAACCGACACCAGCTCCGGCCGCCCGCAGCAGGATGCCCGGGGGAAAGAGAGGGCTCGTGGCACCGCAGAACACTTTCCTGGAGAACATCGTCCGGAGATCGAGCGGTGAGTCCGGAGCCACTGAGCCTCGCGTTCCGGTTCGGTTTCAGTCCAGACTCTGCGGGAATATCCGAGTGTCTGTGAGGATGAGGATGAGGATGAGGATGAGTTCAGTCATGAATCCAGACTGTGGTGGAGTTTTTATCTTCTTCTCCAAGTCTCATAAAAAAAGCCGTTAACTCATGTGAATCATGACAACAGCAGCAAAAAAGAGAAAAAACACGTGGGATTCAGTTTGTGACCAAAAAAAAGAAAAGAAAAGAGATTCGTTTCAGTTAAAACCTGGAGGATTTTTCCAGTTTACGCACCGGTTTCTTCTCCGCAGCTTTGACTTCAGGTCCAAATGGTTTCCCCTCATTTAAACTGTAGAGCAACAGAACTGAAAACATCCATGTGTCTCACAGCAAATGTGTGTTTTCATGCGATTTTACTGAGATTTGACTACTTTTCAGTGCATTTTCATTGCATTCACTGCTGACTGTAACAAACCAAATAAGACAAATAAACCCTCGAATCTTCAGAGAGACTCAGACATCCTGAATCTGTGTCATCAGCAGAGAATTCAATTATTACATTGAATTAAATAATCAAAAATCAGCTGGGTGACCATTCATTTTCTGACAACTCTGCATTTTTCTCATATTGTATTATTAGTATTATTATTATTATTATTACCAATAGAGGTGCGCATTAAAGGACCAGAGGTGCAGGACACTATTGCTCTTGTTTCAATAATAATAATAATAATAATAATAATAATAATAATAATAATAAGAATTATTTTTGGAGGTCAGATTTGGTCCTAGGACCTGTGCTATATGGGGCTCAATAGCGCCCCCAAAGTATGGTCAGAATAAAACTCAGTCCACAGTTTCTTTGGGAATTTTTTGGGAACTGTTATTATTCTCCATCGTTGTTTGCATTTTTGAATTTGAATGAATGTGTGTAAAAACTTGTAGTTTGGCATGAGTTCCATTGTGTTTGGACCTGTGCTCTACAGCGTCCCCCAAAGTAGGGTAATGGTAGCACAAGTGTCCTCAGACAAAACTGAGCTCAATAACTTCACTTCATAGTTTTGTGAGGAATTTTGTTTGGGAATTTTTGACCTGACAGGAAGTTGGACACGTTGTGTTTCATGCGCCATTTTGGATTTTATGTTTTTGCGTTGGTGGCCCTTTAAGAAACTCCAAAATTGTATGAAACTGGGAATAAAAAATTCAAAATAATACTTCAAATCAGCGCTACACTGGAACTTGGACATGGCATGTTGCCTCTGCAGCGCCCCCTGTTATGTTTTCATGTCTTCTTCTTCTTCTCCGTCGTTGCTTCTATTTTTGAGGAGGTTAGCATTCGTGAAAACTGTTGGAAAAACATGAAAGCGACGTAAGTAGCCACAGGGCTCTATAGCGTCCCTAAAAGAAGGTCTGGATCGCGACGAAACCAAATTAATCTTTACAGTTTACAGTTTCTTTACTTTACTTTACTTTACAGTTTCTTCAGGAATTTTTAGGGAGTTTTCCACCAGACAGGAAGTCAGACACATTGCATTTCACGATTTCCAAGGCCCTTTAAAAAACTCCAAATCTTATAAAAATTGGGCCAACCAGTTAAAAATAACACTTCCTTCAGATTGATGCCACAGTGGAACTGGCACGTTGCCTCTCTAGCGCCCCCTATGACATTCTCGTGTTTACAACAACCTCATTATGATTATATTTTTGTTGTTGTTGTGTGTTTTCTGAGTCCATAAGTGGAGAGTGGTGATGTGTTGTTATGTAATTACAGAGCTGCTGCTGTTGCTGTTGTCGTTGCAGTAAAGTGACAGGTCGTGCAGTAACAGTGAGACCTTTAACAGCAAATAATGTTCATACTCACTGTTTGTATCGTGTCGTTTCTCTTCTTTCATCCTCATATAAACTGCTCCTGGTCTTTAACTGTGAGGAGGTTCATTTCTCTGAGTGTGTGGATTTACACGCGGTGGTTTGGTGGAGATCCCATCCAGCAGTGCAGTGTTTTGTTACAGTGGATCATCAACATTACACGTTACACAGATTTATTAAGTAACCTGCATTAAATGAAAGTGGGATTAATTTATGTAACAATAAATCTCTTAGAAACAGCTGGTTGTTCCGTTTAAAATCAGAATTGTTACAGTGTAACAGTGAACAAAATGTTATTTTAGGCACAAATTTGCATTAACCCTGTGAATCGTGATGTCGTCAAAACTGGATCAGTGAGTGTGCATGAGTGCGTGTGTGCAGAAGCAATGACATTTACAAAGTTCCTTGAATGCATCATTTAGTTTTTCCTTGTTTTCTTGGAGAATATTTGTCTGACCAAATTCCCTCTGACGTAGAATGTAAATTCCCTCTGATGTAATTTAAAACCCTGTCTTATGAAAGAACCACAATGAAGTTATTTGAGGAATTTATTATTGTTATTTAATTCAAGGAGACAAAGTTTTAGTGTTTAAAGGATCCAGGTCATTTTTATGTGTGTGTTCATGCAGAGGTTAACTGGACCCAGTGGTCCAAAACTGGCCCACTAGCATTAACATCCGCCCGTTAGATGAATTCACAAATCAGATTATTTAAAAATGTTTTTTTTTAATTAGTTGTTGAGATTTCAGAGCTTTTTATTCTGAAAAAGAGAGGAGATGAGTAATGTGGAACATTCTGTGCCAAGTTTAAGTTACTCTTTTAAACCAACATGTCTTTAAAATTTGCTTTTTGTAAAATATTGTGATGTGACGACAGACTAATATTTGATTTGCTTTGAAACATGTTGGTCCTCGGTTGTTTGTTTCCGTGTGTTGACCCTGTTATGGCCTGGCGACCTGTCCAGGGTGTGACCCCGGGCGTGACCCCGGGCGTGATCCCACCTTTTACCCAGTGTCAGCTGAGATTGACCGTCACATAAAAGATAAAGCAGTAGACAATGAATGAATGAATGAATGAATAAACTGATTTACCGTTTGGTTTGT
This sequence comes from Brachirus orientalis, assembly GCA_016785285.1. Lineage (NCBI taxonomy): Eukaryota > Metazoa > Chordata > Actinopteri > Pleuronectiformes > Soleidae > Brachirus > Brachirus orientalis. The sequence continues at coordinate 232,159 of JAFBJR010001688.1, read as the reverse complement.
GGAAACATCAATCTTCTTTTGTCTGATCAAATTAAAACCAATATCTATTTTTCTGATTTTGTAATGATGCAAAACAGAAGAGCAACAGAAAGTGAAGCTGAAAATGTCTCTGTTATAATATTGCTAACTCACTGACATTGGCTCCAGAGGTGATTCTTTGCTCAAGCTGCTTGATTTGCAACAATCAACACATTCTATATTGTATATTGGTTCCAGTTATGGTTTGTATTTTCTCCAAATGCTTGGACTGTGTCAGTTTCTCTAAAATCTTAAGCAGCAACAAACTGCCCGTCACTTAAAATGAGAAATATTTCACTGTCACTTGTTGTAGAACTGAGCCCCTGCCTTTAATGAGTTTCTATAGCGACATGAAGTCACATGACTCTGTGACCGGTCTGTTACCAGTGTTCTTAATGAAGTGAGGCTTCACTTGGCAGAAAGGTTAGTCAAAGTTTGTTTCCAAAAAGTCATTGATTGTGATGAAGGAGGAGAAAAGGAAAGGTCAAGAAGATTCTGTGTGTGTGTGGCTGGTCTTCCTCATGTTGTGGGGACCTAAATGTGTCTCCACACTCACATTATGGGGACTTGTCTTCCTTATGGGGACAAAAATCAAGTCCCCATAACGTAAATGACTCCATTTTTAAAGGTGAAGACATGTTTTAAAGTTAGGCTGAGGTAGGTTAAGGTTAGAGTAAGTCTCCAGTAAATGAATGGAAGTCAATGTAATGTCCTCTGAAGTCATGGAAACCAGTGTGTGTGTGTTGTGTTAAGTTGTAGTCAGCTCTTTAGTGTAAAGGTCACACCACAGGCTCCGTCCAGCAGCACAGACTCCAGGCCTGAAACACCAGGGTGATAAATTTAAGGAGCTACACTCTAGTTTCTTTGTTTCCTGCTGAAAAATTACATGAGTCATTTTTATTTTGTTCTGCAGCTCTTCTTACAGATTGGTTTTTTTGTTATAGGTGAGGTCCACTCACACTGTAGCCCCTCCCCCCACCGCCTCCAGTGCACTACAGCACCATGGGATTTGTGTTCACCAGAGAGTATTATTAATATTTCACACATGAAAAGATTTAATGTAAAGAAAAGTGTCAAAAATACATAAAAAATCAGAAAGTTTATTGGAGAGTACAGACCAGTTTGATTACTTTGGAGACAGATCAAGGACTTATGGTGCTTTTGGTATCAGACATGTTGTTGGCCATGACTTCATAGTTTCTCCTTGACGTGGGCGTGGTCGTCATAGAAACAGCCGTGACGACACAAACACACAAACTAGTGACGGTCAAAGCAGTTTTCAGTTTTCTTTGCGGTGAATCATTTTCCTCAGTTTTCTAAACAGGTGAGTTCACTGAATGGTTCAGTACTTCCTGCATGAGCGGAGCACAGACTCCGTCTGACACAGTCACTGAAGTGAAATACGGCTGAACGGCTTGTGATTGGGCTCACCATCTCCGTCTTTCAGCAGTGCTGTCGCTAAATACACCAGACTCCTCTGTTAAATATGGACATTTTACAAATGTCCTTGTTAAATGTTGCAGATTAACGCATGTTTAAACGCATGTTACTTGTGGTTGTGATATCTGTAATGATAATTATTTGAGATTGTGATATCGATAATGATAATAATTTGAGGTTGTGATAATTATTTGAGATTGTGATATCGATAATGATAATAATTTGAGGTTGTGATATCAGTAATGATAATAATTTGAGGTTGTGATATTGGTAATGATAGTTACTTGTGGTTGTGATATTGGTAATGATAATAATTTGAGGTTGTGATATTGGTAATGATAGTTACTTGTGGTTGTGATATTAGTAATATTAGTTACTTGTGGTTGTGATATTGGTAATGATAGTTACTTGTGGTTGTGATATCAGTAATGATAATTACTTGTGGTTGTGATATTGGTAATGATAGTTACTTGTGGTTGTGATATTGGTAATGATAATAATTTGAGGTTGTGATATTGGTAATGATAGTTACTTGTGGTTGTGATATTAGTAATATTAGTTACTTGTGGTTGTGATATTGGTAATGATAATAATTTGAGGTTGTGATATCGGTAATGGTAGTTACTTGTGGTTGTGATATCGGTAATGATAGTTACTTGTGGTTGTGATATCGGTAATGATAATAATTTGAGGTTGTGATATCAGTAATGATAATAATTTGAGGTTGTGATATTGGTAATGATAATAATTTGAGGTTGTGATATTGGTAATGGTAGTTACTTGTGGTTGTGATATCGGTAATGATAATTTGAGGTTGTGATATTGGTAATGATAGTTACTTGTGGTTGTGATATTGGTAATGATAGTTACTTGTGGTTGTGATATTAGTAATATTAGTTACTTGTGGTTGTGATATTGGTAATGATAGTTACTTGTGGTTGTGATATCAGTAATGATAGTTACTTGTGGTTGTGATATTGGTAATGATAGTTACTTGTGGTTGTGATATTGGTAATGATAATAATTTGAGGTTGTGATATTGGTAATGATAGTTACTTGTGGTTGTGATATTAGTAATATTAGTTACTTGTGGTTGTGATATCGGTAATGATAGTTATTTATGGTTGTGATATCGGTAATGATAATAATTTGAGGTTGTGATATCATAATGATAGTTACCTGAGGTTGTGATATTGATAATGATAGATACTTGTGGTTGTGATATCAGTAATATTAGTTACTTGTGATATCAGTAATATTAGTTACTTGTGGTTGTGATATCGGTAATGATAATAATTTGAGGTTGTGATATCATAATGATAGTTACCTGAGGTTGCGATATTGATAATGATAGATACTTGCGGTTGTGATATCGGTATCATCATTGGACATGAAAAAGTGACATGCAGTCATCTTCAGTGAAAATCATCACATTTAGTGTAAAGTTTTGAAAGTATACATGTTGTGATAATAATCTGGGTATCTACTGCCCTCTATGGTCAAACCCCAGCTACTGCAGCCAAAATGGTAAGAAAACGATAAATTTAAGCTGGACTGCATGTTGTATAATGAGTGGAATGAATAGCAATTTAAACAAAAACACTGTATGAAGTAAATATTAAATACCCAAATAAGGTCAACAAATAAAAAATCTAAACCTTCTCAAGGTTCTTGAAACAAAATGTGCAAACATACATAAATAAGTAAAATCTCGCTGTACCTTTACTTCTGGCTCTGTCTGAGTCTGAAAACTCTGGTGCTGCATTTTAGTCTGAAGTGGCAGAAACGTAGACTTTTGAAAATGATGATGCAGTTAAGTGTCAGCACTGAGAGAAGATGCTTCTTCTTCTTCTTTCCAATTTATGTGGCCACGTTATAAAACTAATTTTGGTGTTTAAGTAAGAATTGTATTTCATTCTGTCAGTGAGGCACACTGCTGATCTAAAAGGCTTTTTCCCCCTGACTTCAGCTGGAATATTTTTTATTATAGCGACGTCTTTAATACCTGACCAGTAAAATCAATAGAATGTGCTGCTGCGGGATTTTCCTCATCAGTCAGATCTGCTGACAAAACTTCAGCAGCCTGTTTGTTTGTGTTTCACAGTTTTTCCTCTTCCTGCTGTAAACATACAGCGCACTCGTCCTCTGTGTTCACGCTGTTCCTCAAGCTGCTCATTCCAAAAGTACACTTTTCTTTACCTGCCAACTATTTTTGGAAGACACGAGGACTCAGTGAATGATGAATAATTACCTGCCAGATTTTCCACAGCAGCAGCAGCAGCAGCAGCAGCAGCTTTGGCAGGTGCTGAACTGTAGTATCAGCAGTTTGGCCAACAATTTAGCTCGTTAATTTCAAATTGAATAATTTGCAAATTGAATAAATTTGCATAATTCTGATCGTCTTCCAAAGCAGAAAATACTGTAATATTTTGGACTGTTTATCAATTAATCAGTGTTAATACTTTAGACACTCAAAAATAAATATACCCCAAAAAAGCTACAAATACTTGTCATTCGGGGGAAAACCTTTTGCAGTATTATGGTACAAAAATGTACCAATTGAAAAGGTTTTTTTAAAGAGACAAAAATTAATAATTGATTAATAATTTATATGTATCAAGTAAAATTGCAAATATGCTCAGTGGTCATGTAATTAATTCACTTTTCATTTCTGGCGCATCCTTGTACAACATTCTCTAAAATGTGTACCTACAGGGTGTGTACAATTATACCTGCAGGGTAAAAACATACAATAAAATAGCAAGAATAAATAATAATAATAATAATACAAAGGTTTTATGTAGCGCTTTTCAAAAGAAACTCAAAGACACTTTACAAAATAAACACAAATAAGCAGTAACTGAACTAAAATAATAGACATTATTTGGGGTATGTGATGTGGAAAAAGTGAGTTTTTAACTGTTTTTAAATAAAGTAGACAATAAAACAATAAAAAATAAATAAAAATAAAATAAGAGTCAGTAAAATTAGAAAAAACAATACAATTAAGGCCAGAGGGAAAGTGTCATTGTGCTGCTGAATATTAGAAGCCGTTCTAAATAAACACTAGTCTTTTAAAGCTCTGTGGCCTGAGCTGCTACAGAAACGATTCACAGAGAACATTTTGAGTCGCTGTCATGTAGGAAATTTAGTAACTGCTTTGAAGAGTGTCTTTTTATCAGAGGAAAGAGGAAAATTCAAATAGAGCATGGACCTTTTATGGAATGAGGCTTCCATAACACACTTCACCATGTCCTGGTGTGAAAACAGTGTATGTTCTCCTGTTTTTCCTTTGTGGCTTCCTCTTGCTAATTTCAAGGTATGCAATGCATGATCATCCAGAAAAAAACGTTTCAAATGTAAATAAAAACAGAATTAAATGATTTGACAATTTTATTATCCCATATTTTATTCCCAATAGAACATATCAGATGTTGAACCTGAGACATTTTACCATTTCATTAAAAAAATATCAGCTCATTTTGAATTTGATGGCAGCAACACATCTCAAAAAAGTTGGAAGAGAGGCAACTAAAGGCTGGAAAAGTAAATGGCACAAATCAAAAACAACTGGAGGAGCATTTTACACATAACTGGGTTAATTGGCAACAGCTCAGTGACATGACTGAGTATAAAAGGAGCATTTCTGTAAAGATGGACAGAGGTTCGCCAATCTGTGACAAACTGCGTCTAAAAATTGTGGAACAATTTCAGAAAAAATGTTCCTCAGACTTTGAAGATCCACCATCTACAGTGAATAATATCATCAAAAGATTCAGACAATCGGGAGGAATCACTATGTGCAAGAGACAAGGTCAAAGGTCAAAACCGGATGCTGGTGGTCTTCAGGCCCTGAGGCAGCACTGCATTAAAAACAGACATGATTTTCTACTGGAAATCACTGCATGGGCTCAGGAACACTTCCAGAAATCATTGTTCACCGTTCAATCTACAAATGTGAGTTAAAGCTGTACCATGTACAGAAGAAGAAGAAGAAGAAGAAGAAGAAGAAGAAGAAGAAGAAGACATTATGTGAACATGATCCAGAAACACTGATGTCTTCTCTGGACCAAAGATCATTTCAAATGGAAAACCGTTCTGTGGAAACCATGGACACCGTGTCCTCTGGACTAAAGAGGACAGGGACCGTCCAGCTTGTTATCAGTGGACAGTTGAGAAGCCTGCATCTCTGATGGTATGTGGGCAGCTTACACATGTGGAAAGACACCATCAATGAAAAGTACGGAGAGGTTTTAGAGCAACATATGCTCCATCTAGACGACATCAGGAAAGTCCAGGTGCCGAAGTGACCTGCCTGCATTCCAGCAGGTCCAGGACTGTTGAGCAGCTGCAGTCCTGCATCAGACAAGAGTGGGACAACTTTCCTGTCCTAAACCTCCAGCAGCTGGTCTCCTCACTTCAACTTTAACAGCTGTTAAAACAAGAGAAGATGCTACACAATGTAAACACCACCCTGTTCCAACTTTTTACAACAAATGTTGGATAAATGTCTGAGTTTCGACATCTGACATGTTGTTTTGTTCTACTGGGAATAAAACATGGGTTTATGAGATTTGCAAATCATTGCATTCTGTTTTTATTTACATTTATTTGCATAATAAATGCAACTTACAGTGTTTATTTGTGTCGATAATAGCCAAGCACAGGTGACACAGAGGGGCAAATGAAAATAAAGGCTTGGCCCGGCTTGGCCCGGCTTGGCCCGGCTTGGCCCGGCTTGGCCCGGCTTGGCCCGGCTTGGCCCGGCTTGGCCATTATCGATACAAATAAACACTATAAGTCTGTTCTGGACTCAGGTCTGTGATTTACACCAGGTCTGAAACTAACTTAGGGGTGTCAAACATACGGCCAGTGGGCCAGAACCGGTCCACCACAGAGTTTAATCTGGCTCACAGGATGAATTTGTGAAAATTATGATTATGAGTTATAAATTATGTGCAGATGGTAAACTTGGGCATAATGTTGTTGAAAATGCACTTATTTTTCTCAAGAAATCTCAGGTTGTTCATAATGTTTTGTAAAAAGATACTTTGTTAAATGTAAAAAGAAGAGGGACGAATTTGAAGTTTTTGTTGTTTCTAGGTTATTCTGCTTATTATTGTACTGGCCCGGGCCACTTGAGATCACATTGTACTGTATGTGTCCCCTGAACTGAAGTGAGTTTGACAGACCCGAGTTTGACAAAACTGTTTAAAAGTTAAACCACCTGTACTTCCACGTCTCTCCCTGGTGACCAAACCGTCGCCGTGCATTCAGAGCAAATCTGATGAATAATGGAAACGTGTGTGGTGATGAGGCGAGAACAACAATCTGCTGCTGCTGCTTGTTCCTCTGCAGATGTGTCTGCAGCGTGGCGTCGTTCCCTCACAGCTCGTCTGCAGCTGCCGGGTAACTCACACTGGTTTAATGAGGGGACTGATGGAGCAGTGGATGATTTCTCCCAGTGTTTCTTTTGTAGATGCATTGCATGAATCATTTTTAATAATAAGGAGAATGCCTGCTCTGCTCCTCAGCTGTGAGACAACTCATTTTCATTCCGTTGCATAAGTGTTTACACTGGGACAGTGTCTGACTGAGCGCTTTCTGCACTGCACTCTGTTCTGCATGTTAATGGAAAACCTGTGTCATATACACTAAATCAGCCGCAGATGGATATATCACATATTCTAAAATAAAAGTTGATATAATTAAACGCTGATACCCAGACTGTTTTTGATGGGTTGTATACAGTTCCAGGCCCTGTCCAAGCCTTTATGGGGCCCTAAGCTGAATTTCACCACCTTAGAGTAGCTGGTACTTGACTATTACTGATACAAATGTGACACGGTAAACTGCATTAATTATATTTTAGTTGTGTTGTTTAACCATAGAGGGCAGTAAAAGCACAAAAGAGTGTTAATTTCATGTTAAAAGGGATTAAACAAGTAGTTTAGACTTTGTTTTTTTTTAAAAACTTAGGGCAGACGTGTAAATATGCACTAAATACTGTAAACAATTTTTATTGTGTGTGTATATATATATATATATATTATATATAGATATTATTATTTTTTCTTCTTTCCATAGATTATTAGGATAAGGATTATTAGGATTTGTCCCCAAACCAAAATTATTATGCCATTTTGATGATTTCTTTGTTATATTCAGCAAAGAAACCAGAAAACATTTACATTTAAAAAGCAAAAAGAAAAAAAAAAACAAAAAAACAAATAAAAATAAAAAAAAATAAAAAAAACATTCAGCAAAACACAATTCCCTATGAATAGCTACTGTAAATGTTTTTAAATTTGGCCTTTTTGTAAACCTACTACTTTCTTGACTTTATTTTAATGTTTAAAGACGTTCTTACTCATATATAGGCCATCATCTAAAGCATAATCTCTATAATATGAATGTGTCGATTATTTTCTCAGTCAAGTAATGGTTCAGGCCATAAAATGTCGTCGTTTCTCTAACCTGGTAATTATGCTGTTCTCAAATGTCTTGCTTTAATTATTTCTTTGTTACATGCAGCAAAGAAACCAGAAAACATTTACATTTAAAAAGCAAAAAGAAAAAAAAAAACAAAAAAACAAATAAAAATAAAAAAAAAATAAAAAAATCATTCAGCAAAACACAATTCTTGAATTTTTTGCAGTGTAAATCTTGAATGGTCAAACTTGTCATAAAAATGAAAAACAGAAAATGAACTTACAAAAGTTTGCAAGAAGAAGGGCGGTGCTTCAGCTATATTAAGGCGGGGCTTCAGGTCACCTGTAACCAACATGGCTGCCGTGGCATGGACAGTGACAGTAGGTAGAAAATGTTTGCTTCCGCAGAAACAACTTGTTTGTCTGTTTGCCAGCTCTGGTCACTTCAGTTACATTTCGTAAAAAACCTCTAATTATCATTTTATAACACAAGTTTGAATTTGAGTCCTCTTTGTGTGTGTCTGTACTGAGATAGCCTGCTAGCATTAGCCTCGGTGCTGACTGCTGTAGCTGTTAGCTTCCTGTGCAGTTGTTGCTATATTTGTGACTCATTCTCATGTGTTTGTGATTTGTTGGTTGATTGTGCGAAGCAGCAAAACAACAAAACAGTTGTCGTTTGAAAGAGTAGCAGAGCAAACATCTGTGTTAGCCTAACAATGCTAGTTAGCTCAACTCCTGCTGGGAATGAATGAGTGAATTTAGGTTTTAATATGGATTAGAGCTGCAGCCAATGATAATTTTCATCAACAATTAATCTTTTGATTATTTTCTTTGGTGAATGTGGACATATTAAGATAAAGTTTGGCTTTGTGTCGTGTGATATTTAACGATAAAACTGAGAGTTAATGTTTCATTTAAGTTTTCAACGGTGTTTGTGTGACGTGTTAACGTTTGCAAGAAGCCTTTAAAAAGTCTTCATTTCTTTATTTTTTAGCATTGATTTGTAAAATCTGTTGTATTAGATTTGTCTGAAAATTCAACTTAATTTTAAATGTTTGAGGTGTGGTTGGACGACGTATTGTGATTTATTTGTATTATTTATTTCCAGCCAAGGGCGAAGTAACAAGGTTATTAATATTAATTAACCTGTGTATGATGAAGTGACTTTTAACTACAAAAGAAAAGTTCAACCAACACTTTCTTAAAACAGTTTCAACACAAGCTGAGCATTAAAAAATTATTTTAATAGGACAAAGTTTAAGCAAGGTGTACCTAATAAACTGCCACCTTTGCTCTTTAATCTCGGGCTGCAACGTTTCCCAATTAATCAATTTGTTGTTTTGTCCGTAAAATGTCAGAAAATGTCCTGTTTCAATGTCCTGATCCAGTTTTAATGATTTCTTTGTTATATGGAGCAAAGAAAGTGTAAAATATTCACATTAATGAAACTGAAAAGTCAGAGAAACTGGATTTAATTCTTAAAGACAAACACAAATTGTTGCAGCTGTACTCTGCTCCTGCCTGTGTGAACTGTTTTATCCTTGTTGAAGCCTTACGTTTGACACAATATGAGCAGGGAATTGGGATGTTAATGTGTTTTTAATCTCTTCTTCACGTTTGCTGCTGGTTCTGATGAAACCCGTCTTCTGTCCTTCCTTCAGAGACCAGCTTCCTCTTGGGAAACGCTCAGATCGTGGAGTGGCCCGTAGTTTACAGCAATGACGGATTCTGCAAACTGTCCGGCTTCCACAGAGCTGAGGTCATGCAGAAGAGCAGCACATGCAGGTGAAACGCATCGTTTTTTCCCTCATTATTCTGTGAAAACTGTACATTTGCACAATCATACGAGTGGAAATGGGGCAATAAAAGTCATGTTGCTTTATTGTAACTGCAGTCAGATAATTGGCTCTAATTTTATTCTCGAAGAATCCCTTAACATTTTCAAGTAAATGTCGTATTTAGCCGCATTTGTTTATGCATTTTTAATGCTTTCAATGCTTTAGTTACAGTAGAAGGTATAAAAAACCAATATATTAGGTATAATAGCAGGGACTCAAACAGCCTGAGTCATTGTTTTTAAAACTAAAACCATTCCCTGTTCAAAGTGCTGCTTTTATCCTGCGGGTGAAAGATGAAAAATGACAGAATATGTCCATTTTACTTCAATTTCATGCATTATTTAAACCAACAAGAGGAAGAAAGAGAAAAGCTCTGTACATTTTATTTATTTATTTATATATTTTCTTTTTTTCCCCTTAGTTTGGTGAATTTTTTTTGTGGTGATTCTGTTTCTTTCTCAGTGTGTTGATGATTCAAACTGATGAAATGTTTTATATGATTCAAGCTAAAGAGCTGCTCTGAAATCATGTCACATAAACAGAAGAGAGGAGGTGAGCAGCAGAGTCACTGTGAGGAGGAGGAAGGAGAGGAGGGAGGAGAGAGGAGAGGGAGAGAGGAGGGAGGAGAGGGAGGAGGGAGGAGGGGGAGGGGGGAGGAGGGAGGGAGGGAGGGAGAGGGGGAGGGGGGGGAGGGGGAGAGGAGGGAG
>JAFBJR010001688.1:118696-221276 GCA_016785285.1 Brachirus orientalis | reverse complement strand
GGAAGAGAGAGGAGGGAGGAGGGGAGGAGGGAGGGAGAAGAGGAAGGAGGGAGGAGAGAGGGAGAGAGGAGGGTGGAGGGAGGAGGGAGGAGGGAGGAGGGAGGGAGAGAGGAGAGAGGGAGAGAGGAGGGAAGAGAGAGGAGGGAGGAGGGAGGAGGGGAGAAGTGAAGCTCATTCAGATGGACCAGAGCAGCAGCTCAGTCTGCCTCAGACAGCTGCAGGACAGTGTCTTCCTCACCTGTCACTCAACAAGACGTTTTAAAACCTGACTCCGGAAAGAATGTGAGTCTCTCTCAGCTCTGACCGAGGGTGACGGCCTCGAGGAGCCGCCACAGGAAAAGGCTTCTTCACTGAGCAGCGAGTGTGAAGCCGAGAGTCCGGCATATTTCTGTCCACTCTCTGTAGGACTGGACTAAGATGGACACTCACAGGCTGCTGCTGTCAGAACCGTGGAAGACACAGGTGTATCCATGGAGCTTCCTTTTGATTCTGTCACTGCAGGACTACGTTTTAAAGCAATGGTTCACATATTTTTGTATAAATCAGTGTGTTTTGACCCAAATCGCAGTATAAATCACAAGAAGCGCAGGTTTTTCCATCATGTACACAATGATTACCAAAATACAATTCATGTCAGCTTAAATCTACAATGTTCATGTCTTTATCTCACTGTTAGACAGACTTTTCCAACAGGAAAGTGAAGTTTGTAAACCACTCACTCTCCCACACCAAAGTCCATAGAGAAAATCAGTGATTTTAGCTCACAGGGACACAGGAGCTGCTGGTCTACTGCTGCCTCGTGTGGTCACTTTGTGTCACTGAGGTAAATTCAAACAAAGGATTTTAAATGCCGAAATAACAAAGCAAGACATTTGAACTTAGTGATGGAGGCAGCAGTGGATCAACAACTCCTGTGTCCCTGTGAGCTAAAATCACTGATTTTCTCTATGGACTTTGGTGTGGGAGAGTGAGTGGTTTACAAACTCTAACAGTGAGATAAAGAGGTAACATATTCTTAGATTATTGTAGACTTAAACTGTCAAAGATTATCTTCACTGATCCTTATATTTAAGTGGCTAATTGTTGTTTTTCCTCGTGTGCCTGCTGGCAGCCGTGTTTTCATCGACTGTTTCTCTCCTGCTGTTCGTCGGCACAGGGGACACTTGTGACATTTCAGTTAATGGCAACATGGTTATAACAGTATGTATGTGCTGTGGTGCAAAAATGACAAATACAAAGAGACTGCTGGTGTTTTACTGGATGTTTGGATAATTTCTGTGCCTTGCTCTATCTCTAAGACACTGCAGCTGTTGCAAAAGAAAGAAATCCCTCAGACTAATGATATTAGCAGAGATTAAAATGTTCTCAGCCCATTAAAAGAATAATTACATCCCTGCTTGAAAATGCAGGCTGTACCAATCCAAAACCTGTCCACAATCCTTCACTGTGAGCTAAATTTATGCCACTGCTGCATCAATTTACTCGTAAAAAACCCAAACATAAAACTAAATGGAAACTGTATGGCAAGATAAAGAATTGACAACGCACTTTCGAATAAATGTGATGTAGTCAAACACAGGTCAAAGGCTAAACGGTTTTGTTCAGTATTGACTGCTCATGTCTCGTTTTTCTTTTTTACTCTTTTAGTTTTATGTACGGAGAGCTGACGGACAAGAAGACCATCGACAAAGTCAGGCAGACGTTTGACAACTATGAGTCCAACTGCTTTGAAATCCTGCTGTACAGAAAGAACAGTGAGTGTCGATTTCATTCACATCGTCTCATCGGGTCTCTTATGTCTAGTGTGTGTCTCGAATGTGTTGTTGAACAAAAGATGAACATGTTCAGTGCGTTATCTTGTTACTAGACAGACTTTTTCAACAGGAAACTGAAGTCTGTAAACCGGTCACTCTCCCACACCAGAGTCCATAGAGAAAATCAGTGATTTTACATCACAGCACACAGGAGTTGTTGATCCACTGCTGCCTCCATCACTAAGTTCAAATGTCTTATTTTGTCAGTTTGGCATGTGAAATCTTTTGTTTAGATTTACGTCAGTGACACAAAGTGACCACACGAGGCAGCAGCAGACCAGCAGCTCCTGTGTCCCTGTGAGCTAAAATCACTGATTTTCTCTATGGACTTTGGTGTGGGAGAGTGAGTGGTTTACAATCTCCAGTTTCCTGTTGGAAAAGTCTGTCTAACAGTGAGAGAAAGTAGCAATTATGTTCTTAGGATATCATTGATATCAAGCTTATAAGATTAAAGGTAGTTTTTCCCTTGAGCCCCTGCTGATAATGATGTTTTTAGAAAAGCAGAAAATAGATCATGCCAACAGGTGAACCTGGGTAGAAGATGAGTAGATGCTTCCATTAAAATATTATGCAAATTTGAACTGGATTTTCAAAATTTTGGTAAAAGAAAATGCAAATTTCTGTGTTTTTCCATGTTGGGAGTTTGTTTACAGAGATGAGCAGAAGTTTGTACAAAATTTAAATTGACACAGTGAGTGGAAACAGGATTAGGTGGAGGAATAACTGAACTGTCAGTACACCTTCCACATTTCCACTTAATCTGTTTCAATTGTACATCTTCATGGTTTCAGCTAATGGATATTTTCATAGTTAATCTGCTGATTATTTTCTTGATCCATAAGATGTCAGAAAATGTTGATTAGTGCTTGACAAATTTGGAAATTGTCATGTCAAATATCTTGTTTTGCCCACAAACCAAAATGATTCAGTTTTAGTTATTTTTTGTTATGTGGAGCAAAGAAAACAGAAAATATTCACATTTAAGAAAATCTTAAAAAAAAAAACAACTCTCAAAGTGATGATCAAAAAAGCTGGCGATTAATTTGACTTTCCCCGTTCACCTCTTTTTTTATGCAACTTCTTTTCAGCTTTTTATTTTTCAGTTTTTTTTATCAGTAAATGTGCATAACAAACACATTACATTTTGGTTTGATTTGCATTTAAGAATCTGAACAAAACAAAGAAAAGTTTTTGTGTGTGAGAGGTGGAAACGTTGTTATATTGATGAAAGATAAAGGTGAATAAATGTGGGTTAGGGTTAACCCTAACCCATGAATTGCCAACTATTTTGATTTAGTGTTGATTTATTGGATTGAGTGTTTTCTTTTGATACACAAAACAAGGTCTCTGATTTTTCAGCTTCTTAAATGTAAACTTTTTCTGTTTTATCCTAAAGAACAAAAGTCTAAATTAAACTTTCTGTACGCTTCCTAATCCCATCTACACTTTGTCTAGATTTATTTCTTCGTGTACTTACTACAACATGTCTTTCTAAGCTGAGGCTTTAGTGTTTTCCCTCAGTTGTAAATAACTTGGGATAAAAACGTCTGCCAAACAGACTGAAGAACAGTTTTATGGCAGTTCCATTAACGCACGAAACACAGCAATAAACAACCACAGCCATTCTGCGGCATCATTATACATAAAGTACTCATCATTACACAACATGACTCTTTGTTACTTGCGTATATTTACTTTGTGTTATTAGCTTGTTTAATTATCAACTTATTTACTTATATATTAATTTTTTTTAGATTCATGTTTTTTCATGGTTGCATCAGTTCTGTTCTAAAGGTAAATATAAGTGAGGGACTAAAAGAAAGCGCCAGTAGAATCAGTATCTACCAGTACAGTACCAGTATCTCAAGCTTTAACTAACACATTTTGGTACAGATGGGATATCTAAATATCTAAAAATATTAAATAAAAAAAATAAAGATAATTGTGGTGGAACATTTTCTAAATCGTCCCACGCAAACAGACGTATGAGGAGTGTTTATTTAAAAAATGTAGTGATTTCTTTTTCTTTTCCTCCTTCTTTTTCTGTTCACATTGTTGACTGGACATGACTTTGATGTCTGTCAGGAGACCTGGACAGAGAATTGAGAAGATTCAAGTGTTTTCCATAAACTGTTATTTTTTTAATTGGTGAAAAACACAATGGACGAAAGGACGGACGGACGGACGGAGACAGAAATAGTCCCAATTTAATGTCCCTGTCTCCCAGGAGTGATCACCCAGCAGATCAAAATACGCAGCAGAGAAGCAGGAGAGAGGGGGAAAAAAAAACAATAAAAACTCAAAAACATCAATTTCAAAATGGCAGAAATTTGCTGACAAATCATGAGCGTGGAGTTGTGATGAAGGCTGAGGACAAATGAGATGGATGAAGGACTGTGAGTGTGTTTGGAGGTAATAAAGTCTGGGGAAAGTCAGCTGTTTGGAGAAGGAACAGTGAGTTCCCTCGGCGTGGTGACCCTCCACATTAAGACGTCAGCTTTTGAATATGTGGAATTTAAAGAGAAGCTCGGGATCAAACTGTTCTTTATGAGGATTAATTGGGTGAATAAAACACGGCAGAGCAGCTCGACTCTGACATTTCCATATTTCACTGTTTGCATGTGGAAAATAAATGTCCCAGAATTTATTGTGTGGGATTCTATAGTGAGATATGAGTCAGGGTTTTATAGAGATCTGGAAAAAAAAGAAGACACCACAGCAAGTTTTTCCTGAAATCTGCATCTTGACACGTATGAGTCATTCCATTCCAGTGTCTGCTGGATTCCAGCACAAGCTCACCTTCAGTTTCATGAGATACTGATGAGGTGATCACCTGAACCAAATCCAATTCCAATCCAATCCAGTCCTACTTTATTTATAAAGCACTTTAAAAACAACAACAGCTGAAACAAAGTGCTGTACATTAGAGCTAAATAAAATAAACTACAGAAAAATACTATTTAAAAGACCTCAACGACAAACAAGATAGACAAAACAATCTCATTTAATGAAAAGAATAAAAAACACTGCTGTCCTCAACACTGTCCTCTTGCAAAAATAAAGGTCAAATGGAAGCTGGGGTGAAGTGGACGGAGAGAACGGTTTGAAACAGGCTCCGAGGGTCAGAGGTCAAATCATCAGAAGCTAGAAAAAAGCCCTTCATCAATGAGAAGCAAAGAAGAACCAGGCTGAGGTTTGAAGACCATCAGGACTGGACCATAGAGGACTGCAGTGACGAGTCCACCAGGTCGTCTGATGGTCAGACAGAGACCTGGAGACGCCTACAAGCCACAGTGTCTTCACCCACTGTGAAATTGGTGGAGGACCAGTGATGATCTGGAGATGTTTAGGCAAAGATGGAATCAGGCAGATTCATCTTTGTGAAGGACGCGTGAATCAAACCACGTACAAGAAAACTCTGAGGATTGGTTTTTCCCAGCAGGACAATGCTCCATGACACACAGCCAGGTCCACCAAGATGTGGATGAAGGAAGGACCAGCAGGTCAAGAACCTGTCATGGTCAGTCCAATCTCCAGACCTGAACCCCATTGAAAATCCCTCTGGAATGTGATGAAGAGGAAGATGGATGTTCACCAACGTCAAACAGAGCTGAGCTGCTTGAATGATAAAGTCACCCAACATCAACGTGAAAGACTGGTGGAGAGCATCACAAGACAGATGGAAGATGGGATTAAAAATTAATCCGCCAAATATTGAATTCTGAACTAACTTCCTAAATTAAAACATCAGTGTCGTGTTGTTTAAAATGAATCTGAACTTGTTTTCTTTGCAATAATCCAGATCTGAAAACACCTTTGTCGTTTTCTGCAAGTTAAAGCTCGAAATAACAATATTTTTATTTAGAATTTGGGAGAAATGTTGTCAGTAGTTTATAGAATAAAGCAAAAATGTTCTTTTTACTCACACTCAAATACTCATAAATAGTAAAATCTGAGAAACTGCTAATTTTGCAGTGGTCTCTTAATTTTTTTCCAGAGCTGTAAATGGAGAAAATCATTTATTACATGATTATTTGATATTTTGTTTCATGTTGATGCATCTGATTTCAGAAGAACAACAAGAGTTAAACATAATATCATGGTATTCTATCGTGATATTGTAACAATGACTTTTGTGACAATATTTCACAGAATTTCAAAGGAAACATGCTTGTTTTGATTTGGAACGATTATATAATCCACAGTAAAAATGTATTTATGATGCAAAATTAATCTGAAAATAAAAAATATACAGAAATAACTCATTAGAACTTAATGTTAAACTGGTGTGAGTTCTGATTTAGAGGTTCTGTGACTTTGTTTTGTTTTTTTTTAATCAGGAAGTCCAGTGTGGTTCTACATGCAAGTGGCTCCCATCAGGAACGAGAACGACAAGGTGGTTCTGTTCCTCTGCACCTTCAAGGACATCACGCTCTTCAAGCAGCCGATCGAAGACGAGACGACCAAAGGTGAGACACTTTTCTCGGCGTCGCTTCTGAGAAAAGACGGACGAGGTCGAAGACGCTTTTTCACAGAGTCAGATAACTCGCAGACGGATTTTAGGAGGAGGAGGAGGAAGGAGATGTTTGAAGGTAGAACGTTAGAACGTTGAAGTGAAGGATGATGATCCTCCACCAAACTCCTCATCGTTCTGATCTGTCTTTTCATTTTCTTCCTCTGCTTATTTCCCCCTTTTATCCCAGACTCTTCCTCTTTTCCTCCCATTCATCTTTTTTCTTCTGTTTTTCCTGTCACATTGTTTTTCTTACAGCTTTCCCTGCTCTTTCTTTCTTTCTTTCTTTCTTTCTTTCTTTCTTTCTTTCTTTCTTTCTTTCTTTCTTTCTTTCTTTCTTTCTTTCTTCTTACATCAGCCTTCCATTCCGTCTGTGTTTTTCTTTTTTTTACTGTAACTACAAATCTCTTTGAATTTCATCAAAATGAGTCGTCTTCTGTTTTGAGATGTGACGTCTCCAGTCGTCCGGTTGTGTTTGAGGAGGTTGTGGTGTTGTCAGGAAGCATGGTGGATGCTGCTGCTGCTGCTGCTGCTGCTGCTGATGCTGCTGCTGCTGTCCTCCTTCGTGCCCTGACTGATGCACAGTGTCAGCTTCCTGCCGTGGGAGTCGTCATTGGCACCACAGAGTGGGCGTGTTTGCCCTTTAACAAGGCCCTCCCCTCCCCCACTACCCTCTGAACCCACTGCGACCTGCTCCGTGTTGTTGTGTGATTTTCATGACGTGCTCAGCGACACACGTGTAACACAGGTTGAACATGTAATTAGCGTTTGAGTGGAACAGATATTGTCACATCAGCGTGTCGTCGGCTGAGGACGATGCTGCTGCTGCTGCTGCTGCTGCTGAAAACACAGCAACCATCTGCTACAATAATGAGACGATGAATTTATTTTATATAAAAATATACTTTTGTGCACTTTTTTTCCACCACAGGTGTTAATTGATGGACTATAATCTTGTCCGCGCAGGACTAGAAATATTCATATGTTTTGTGAAACCAGAGAAAATGCTGGAAGTCACGCAACCAACTTCCTCCTCCTTCTTCTTCCTACTGTGTTGCATTTGAGTTTCTTTTACTTATACATATGAGGTCATGTAACAAAGTTAAACCCTGGTTCTTGTCAACTATTCATTGTCTTTGTGCAAGTAGAAGGGAATTGGGCTTGGAACCGGTGGGTTGCCAGGTCAATTCCACTTTAAGAAGTCTGAAATACAATTTTAAGTGTATTGTGGTGATTCTTCAACACTGTACTTAGATACCGGTGAGTTTATCGGAGGTTACGCTCATGTTTAGGCCACGCCCCCTCCCCGTTTGTGGGATTTCTCAAGAAACGGTTGTAACCGGACAAGTTCTCGTCTCGAATCTGTCGATGTGTTTGTAGAGGCTCCTGTTAGCTGCTGTTTTGTGCTCGTGTTTTTAGGGGTCCGGTCAAATGTGGATGCAGAACAATGTCACCTGATGGCGTGTTTGTCTCAGATGGTCCCGCACAGATGTAAATGTCCACTCAGTCTCAGCAAAACATTCCAACCTCTTAGAAAGAAAAAATAAATAAAATTTTGGGCAAATCATGAAGAATTTAACAGTCGATTCCATTCCGTCTGCAGATTGGGCCCTAAAATATTTTACTATGAACATTTGTGCTTTTACTGCTTCAAAATCGTCCCACTTTTGGGATCATTAATGTGCAGTACGTCTTATTTATTGGTGGAGAAATGAAGTTGTGATGGTGGAAAGTTCCAGAAGCTGCAGAAACAATGTTTGATTTGTGTGTGTGTGTGTGTGTGTTCCGGTACTTGCTACAGAGTGAGGACAAAAAATTATATAAACACCTACAAAGTGAGGACATTTTGACAAAGTGAGGACATTTTGTCTGGTCCTCACTTTTTTCACCCCTTAAAAGGCATCTAGTTGTGATGGTTAAGGTAAGGGACTAGGGATTGTATTATGTCTATGAGGGTCCTCGCTTTGATAGAAGCACAAACATGAGTGTGTGTGTTCTTGTACTTGATGCAGAGTGAGGACCAAAAATTGTAAAAACACCCACAGAGTGAGGACATTTTGACAAAGTGAGGACATTTTGTCTGGTCCTCACTTTTTTTCACCCCTTAAAATGACTTTTTAAGGGTTAAGACCTGGTTTTAGGGTTAGGGTTAGGCATCTAGTTGTGATGGTTAAGGTTAAGGTAAGGGGCTAGAGAATGTATTATGTCTATGAGGGTCCTCACTATGATAGAAGCACAAACGTGTGTGTGCATGTGCGTGCATGTGTGTGCATGTGTGTATGTGTGTATGTGTGTGTGGCCTCGGTGTCATTTACTGTGACGCTTCTGACTCGGGGGAAAAAAAGAAAACGCAAAGTTAATTGCGTCATTAAACAGATGGCTTTTTATGTAGATATTCCCATAAGCTGTAATGTATGGGCTTGTAAAACAGAATCACCCTGGCAACAAGGCGGCACTTGAGCCATCAGGGGGTTTAAGTGATGAGCGGCAGACAGACTGAAGCCTGGCAGGAGGGTTTCAGTAGAATACAGCTGGTTTGAGGCCGCAGTGAGGAGAATCCAGTGTTACTGTGTCACAGAGCAGTGAACTGTGGGCGGCACAAACGGCCGACTGCTGACGAGAGGAGGAGAGGTTCGGTAGCTGCAGGCCCAGGCAGCTGAGTTTGCTCGTGCTGCGGGCCAAGACTCGCTCTCAGCTCTGACTCTGGCGGCTCGGCACGCCGCGGCACATCAGCGTCAGATAGAGCGACAGTGTGGGTGGGTCATCCTCAACTGAAAACAAGAAAACAGATTTTTAAATAAGCCATAATACACACTCTGTGTGCTCATGCCTGGAACGACTCATTTTTGGTTCTGTAACTTTGTCCAAAAATCCTGCTGCCTCACTCGAGTGGAGCTAACAGCAACACAGTGGTCACTGAAATAGCTGGAAACTGAAAAAAGAGTAGTAATAATATTCTTTGGTCACTATTCCTATTATTCGTCTCTTCAATTTGTCATCTATAGCCCCTTTTCCACCAAAATAACCAGGAACTTTGGTCAATCAGCGCTGAGATTCTCTGGATGACGTCACGTACTTTGCTCATAATCAATCAGAATCAGAATACTTCATTAATCCTGGAGGAAACTGTGATCATAGTTCCTTCAAGCCACAGTTACAAGAAAGGACGTTAGAAACAAACGTAATACAATTTAATGATACAATAATAGAACAGATTTATGAACAGATATAATAAATATATGTATATATCCTTATAAAGGATATATGTATATATCCTTATAAAAAATTAATATAATGTTTCTCTATCCTACAAACATATTTTATATACTGTACATATTACATACATTATATATGTATATTTACTTATTATACATATTATATATATTTAAAGTGGACAATATATAAATAAATACAATGTGTATATGTATTAAATGAGACAGATAAAGAGATAAATATGGGCACAAATAATGGGACTTAGTTAAACTTGTTAAAACTTGGTAATAAGTGTCTTTAAAGCCATTTTCAGACCTAAAATACGTTGCTGGTTCTCAGGAGGGGATTGTTTGTTGTTGATGTTTCCCTTTTTTTGTTGTTTGTGTGTCCTGGTTCTGTGCTGCCCCAGGTCGTTATTGTAAATGAGAACTGGTTCTCAATTGACTTAAAATGAAAATAAGCGTGCAGAATGTCCCCTGCGCGTTTGTTTGCTGCGTCTGTGGTTACGATGGAGAGACCACAGACGGCAGAGCAGCATCGATCAACGTCTGTGTAAGAAAGGAAACAAAATGTCGCGGCAGACGAGTCGACTGGCTGCCGCTGCTGCTGCTGCTGCTGCTGCTGCTGTTGGTTTTTCCTGCAGAGGAGCTGAGTTTACTGTTGCTTAGTCAGCATCTGTGAAAGCCACACACACACACACATGCACGTCTGTCACCTGAAGCCTGAGGCGAGACATCATTTCAGACAGACAGACAGACAGACAGACAGCTGCTGGGGATGACTGACAGAGCACAGACGCCTCAGGCATCCACTTGTTCACGTTCGCTTTTTTGACATTTAGTGCAAAAAAGCGATTTGGCTTTAGTGCAGTTGTTTGTTTGTTTGTTTTTGTTGTTGTCAAATGAGTTCAAAGTGTACGACTCTGTGTTTAGATCTTTTCTCACAGATTATTTGTTTTGCGGGGAAAGTGGGTGCATTTACATTTAAATTTACATTTAAAAAAATGATAAGGAATAAGGTAAAGAAAGCACAATATTAGCAGCAGATAAAATACATTATTTTTATTCTCATAGTCTTCTTTATCTACCTTTTTTTCCCTTTAATATTTAATGTACAGTATAGTTTTGTGTGTATAAATGTTAATACCACTGTGAGAGGCATTTGTCATTTCACTGTATTTTAAACAAACTGACAAGAAAGGGAATGTATCTTAGCATATCTTATCTTATCTTATCTTATTGCATCTTATCTTATTGCATCTTATCTTATCTTATCTTATTGCATCTTATCTTATTGTATCTTAGCATATCTTATCTTATCTTATCTTATCTTATCTTATCTTATCTTATCTTATCTTATCTTATTGCATCTTATTGCATCTTATCTTATCTTATCTTATCTTATCTTATCTTATCTTATCTTATCTTATCTTATCTTATCTTATCTTATCTTATCTTAGCATATCTTATCTTAGCATTTCTTAGTTTATCTTATTGTATTGTACCTTAGCATATCTTATCTTATTGTATCATATCTTAGCGTATCTTAGCTTATTTTATAGTATCTTAGCATATCTTGTTGTTTCTTATTGTATCGTATCTTAGTGTATTGTATCTTGGCGTATTGTATCTTAGCTTATCTTAGCGTATCTTGGCATATCTTATTGTACTGTATCTTAGCATGTCTCAGTTTATCTTGTCTTATTATATCTGAGCGTATCTTACTGAATCATATCTTAGCATATTTTATCTTATCATATCTTAGCATAGCTTATCGTATCTTAGCTTATCTTGTTGTATCTTAGCATATCTTATTGTATCTTTTCTCTGAAAATAAATGTAATTGAATAATAAAAGGAATGTGTGAATGCAAAGTACATACAGGAAAAATTGTTTCAAATGGTTTAAGGTTAAGGTGGTCATTCTTGATGGCATTCCTTTGCTGCACACAGGAAGTGATTCGCTAAAAAAAAAAAAATGGAGGCAACAGCAAGATTGAGCGGGTAAATGAGACAACTGTGTCTGATGTTTTTGAGACATCAGACACAGTTTTGAAGGGATAAACCTTCTTTGTCTCCGCCCACCCCAAAAAACGCTCCCTCAGTCAGGTGTGATACAGTAGTTTTGCCTGACACAGCCTGTTTACAGATGAAGGACGCAGCAAACAAATAATTTTACATTAATTCTATTCACAAAAAAACAAACAAAAAAAAAAGCAAACAAACAAAGTGAGGCAGAACAAAAACGTAATAAAAATCACAGAAAGTGAACTGAATCTTTAACTCTGTCTGTACATGATTTGGTCACTGAAGAAGAATTAGGGTTTTAGAAGCTCCTGCAGATGAAAACACAGAATTCACCAGCTCTGCTGTTCCTCTTATTTATAGCTCAGGCCATTTATATATATATATATATAAAATTTGTTTCCACTTCTATTGTGTTCCCAGAGGCTTGAATTCACACGTGTGACACTGAGACTTGACTTCATGATTAAAGTGGCTCTTAAGAAAAGACCACATTGACTTGATTTCCATGTCAATGGTCCCGCTATTATTCTCGACCACATTAGGCCATTGTGCTGCTCTAAAATGCATGGAAGCTGTAGAGTGAATTACACAACCACCACCGCTGATGTATAGGCCATATAGAAAAAAAGCACTCGGGACGTTTGCTTCAGTAAAAATAGACTTTACCAGACTGGTCTTTTTTTTAAGTAAAAAGCCCTGCGATCACACGTCGTCTTCAGGATCAGTGAATAAGAGTTGGCATTTCATAGGGTTATCCATTCTATCACAACATCTGTCAAAAATAACAATCTTAACCAAAACCATAACTCGGAGGTCTAACATTTAGCTCAACTAACTTCTTTGAATGAATCTACGTTCAAATGTTATTTACAACAGAGCTGTCGCAGTCAAGGAACTTCTTTTTGTCTGCTCGGTGTTTCCAAAATTATAAGTCCAAGCGTATTGTTTTTTTTTTTCTCTTATTTCATTTCACTGTGTGCATTTGTCACTGATAGATCATCACTGAAGTTCAGCCCGTATCCCATGATCCCACGCTGTTTCCTGACGTCATCAAACTTAGCAATTTTTAAATAACTGGCTCAGGCTGATTATTATTACTGCTATACAATTTTTGTATTATTTTTTTTATCAGTGTACAGTTATACTTAATCAGATGGAGAGAAAAAGTGGCCAAAAAATGTTAAGACCAATTATGAGCATCGGCCTTTGGAAACTCATATTAATCAACCTATAATGGAAAAATACTGAGACTCAACTGGTAGTTAATAAATTATTGTTATGGTAATTTAGATCATATCAGACTTTATTGATCCTACTCTGCAGAAATTCACATTGTTACAGCAGCAAAAGGGTTCAGAGACGAGAATAAATTTAGCAGTAAAATATCAGACAAATATTAGGTGTAATAGGAAAAATACAGTTTAAACGTAGAACTAGAATAAGAAATACTTATAAGAAAATGGAACTGTAATTTAAAAAGTACAGTATGTGATACAGGTTTGAAAATATAAATGAATCTCTGTGGAACATATTTACAATATCTACCTAACAAATAACAGAAGAACATGCAATATCGCAAGGAATTATCTCATACATGTATTGATGTGGGTGAAGAATGACATATGAATGGTAAACAAATTACAGCACATATTATTATATAAGTGAAAAGCCTTCATCTGCACCAGAGCTGCTCAGTACACACATTAGAAAATACAGTATTTTGTAATAAAAATGAGTTTTCTGAGTGCAGTAGTAGCTGCTTCTATCTTTGGCTGTTTCTGATAGTTTTCCATCAGCCAACAACATTCAGACAAACTCTACCACAGCACTTTTCCTCCAGGGAAGACATTAACAAAAAAAGCCTCTCTGGCCGAGAGCCTCTTGTCTTATTATCTACGTCTGTGTTTCCTGCCAACGTTCAGTATCAGCATATAGAAAATCTCACAAAAGAATGCCTTAATGTGCATTAAGTTACGCAACAGACACGACCACGGCTTCCTCCGGGGAAGTAAACGTATGGTTGGATCTGTGGAAACGTACGCGCCTCTGTTCCGTGTTGTGTTTGGCTGTTTTTCACGCGGCTGCACAGAAGTGACAAGTGAGTTTGCCTCCATTTGAAAAGAGAACAAAAGGAGGAGGAGGCGGTTTGTGTCAGCCTGAGGCCTGAGGGTTAAAAGCTGTTTCAAAGTCCACGTTTTATTCATAATGGTCTCTTCAAAGGGTCGGGTCGATCGTGATGTGTGACTGCTGTGCTTGTGCGCTGCTACTCTCTGCCCTTTCAGACATTTGATTTTATTTTTAGAGCAGCCGAGTCGGGAGAACTGGTCCCACCTGAAACTAATGTGGACTGAGCTGTGATGGGAAAGAGCTCCAGCTTCATCTGCTACATCATGGCTTTTCTGTTACAAACCCAGTTCAGAAATTTAGCGAAAATTGACCTGGGATTGATTTGGGACTGGCAAATTGACCTGACTGGCATTGGCACCAGCAGGCCACGACCTTCATGTGGAGGGAAAAGTGGTAGACGATGGATGGATGGATAGTTTTCTTCTACACAACCACCACCTCTGATGTATAGGCCTTATAGAAAAAGCACTTGGGACGTTTGCTTCAGTAAAAATAGACTTTATCTCATGATTTTAGAAAAATCAATAACAAAAGGGAAAAGGACTAGATGCAGAAGCGGAGTGGAAAAAAAAAAGGAATAACAAGGCTTTATTTACAAAAACTTAACACAAAATAGTCAGGCAAACAAAAGGGACTGAGGCTGGCCGGCTGGTAATTCAAGGCAGGGAGGCAACCCAGACCAGACGTGAGAACATGACACTTTACCTTTTTTTAAGTAAAAAGCCCTGCGATCACACGTCGTCTTCAGGATCAGTGAATAAGAGTTGGCATTTCATAGGGTTAGAGCCATTCTATCACAATATCTGTCAAAAATAACAAACTTAACCAAAACCATAACTCACACGTCTAACATTTAGCTCAACTAACTTCTTTGAATGAATCTATGTTCAAATTTTATTCACAACAGAGCTGTCACAGTCAAGGAACTTCTATTTGTCTGCTTGTTGTTTCCAAAATTATAAGTCCGAGCATATTGTTTTTTTCTGTTGTTTCATTTTATTGTGTGTCGGGAGAACCAGTCCCACCTGAAACAACTGTGGACCGAGCTGTGATGGGGAAAGAGCTCAAGCTTCACGTGCTACATCACAGCTTTTCTCTTACAAACCCAGTTCAGAAATGTAGCAAAAATTGATTTGGGATTGGAAAATTGACCTGACTAGGAATGGCACCAGCAGCCCACGACCCCCATGTGGAGGATGAAGTGGTAGATGATGGATGGATGGAAATTTAGCTGGGCCAGATATTTCCAGCAGTCACTCCACAAGAGGTGGTGATTAGTGTCACGTTTCCAGGTCGACAAAGAAATGTTGTAGTGAGTCAAAGCTAATAAACATCAGGCACCACCACCAGGAGGCGTTAGCTTACAAAGGGACAGGGTTCCCAGGGCAAACAGAACTGCCAAGAAAGATGTGTATAGACCTGAAAAATGAAGCTCATCTTCTCAGAGGAGGTGGCAACAACCACACCAACCTCCAGCTCAAAAACCATCGTGATAACCAAGTTCACTGAGAGTCTCCTGGGAAGAGGCTAACCATGGACGAGGCCCTCGCTAAAGGACGGTATGCGGCCTTATTTCCTTATGAGGTGGGCTGTCGTGGTTGCACCGCAACACCAGTTCTTCTTCAGAAGATCAATTTGGATCCCAAACAACTGAAGGAAGCCACCAGAGGAGAAAACTGGAGCAGCCCAGACCAGCTACATGTGGCTGTGGCTGTGGAGACGCCGTAGCTGGAACCTGTTCTGCAGGTGAAGGCTGATCTGGTCTTTGATGGTCCACTCAGTGAAACACCTATGACCCTGAGGTAACTGCTGATGGGTTCCTAACACAGCATCTACTCCAGAGTCCTACCACCAGGAAGATCTCGTTGTGCAACATCAGATGTTGCTCCTGCAGTCTCTGCTTGTAGCAAAGCATCTTAGATGTTTCTCGTATCCGGGTCTTAAGTTGCATAAACAGAGACTTCAGACTCAACCGCACTTGTACTTGAATTATACCAGTTGTGTCAGTAACTGGTTGGTTCCTCTGCTTCAACTCAGCTCAGACCATTTTGATTAAATGTAAAATATTTATGTCAAATAAAACATGTATTGTGCATAGAGTGGAGCTATATTTTTATTTTGTCTGTCTTGCACATTTGGTTGCATATATTTATTAATGCACACATTTCCCTTACCTTATTTCTGTTTTTCTTCTACTTCTAAATTGTTATGATTTTTGGCTGCTGCAACACTGCAACTATGTATGGTATAATATATATATTTTTTATTAATAGTTTATGACTTCACTGTCATCGGACTCAGTACCTCCTGTACTCTATACACAAGTATTACCAAGTACTTTTACTGTGTACTTTTGCAGTAATCCAAAGTTTCAAAACATCCCCACCTCTGATTTTTTCACAAATCACACCCTGAGAATAATGAACAAGCGCCACCTAGTTCTCCTATAAGTTCATTCACACTGTAAAAGTAGCTTATTCTCTCATTCTTTATTACTGTTAAATAACAATTAGAAAAGTATGAGTCAAGAAAAGTGAAGAGGGAACCGTGTGGTCCTTTTTTCATGAAGCTCACTTTGAATTTTCTACTGCATTTTTAATGAACTTGTATGTAAATAGCACTTTTTTTAATGCAAAAAATGATAAAGTGGTTCCTGTCAACAAAACTAGGAAACATTAATCAGTGGGAATTAAAAGGTCATAAGCAAGATACAGTCGAAGCCGAAATACTGATTAAGATGCACAGCACAGTCGGCTGCAGGGCATTGTCTGATTAACGCATTAAAACAAAACAACTGCAGTCAAATTTAAAAGAATGCCATTGACAGCAACGACACATTTAAATAAAAACTGTTCCTCTGCCATTAAAGCCTCAATCCAAGCTGTTAGAAAGCTGCTTAATGTTAGATTTAGAATGTGTCGGAGCTTCAAAAGAAACATTTAGCCAAGCACATGAGCAAAATACTCCTAATATAAGACAGAGATAGACTTAAAAAAGCTGTGAGAGAGGGGCGGATTGTCCACTGGACGACCGCCCACACCTTCAGCTGACCACCTATTGGACGGTGCTGGCTGCCAGTCACACCATGACCACACCCTAAAGTGGTGGTCAGCAACTGGTGGCCCATTAATATCCAGCCAGGTAGATGGTTTTATTTAAAAATGTTGTTTTTCATTGTTTGCTTTTCTTCACATCAATGACAAAGTCAAGCAGAGTTCAGTGTCTTTTATTCTGAAAGGGGATTAACGGAGACAGAGAGCAGTTTTAAGACTCTTGTTACGTTTTGTGGCAAAGGAAAGATGTTTTTTAAAACTAACATTTGACATTTTTCTTCAATATTGAATAGTTTAGATTAGAAGAAAAAAGCTTAGTTGAAAAAAATGGTTTTGCCTGATGAAGATATGATTTTTTGGCCCATTCAACTGCTCAGAAAAATATTGTCTCTTGTGCTTTGTTTAAGTTTCTTTGACTTTGAATGTGGGAACCATAAATTTCAAAATGGATGTCATGCTGTATGGAAAAAGACCAGTGATGGACCCCACGTTGTCCTCAGGAATAAATATTTATATCAGATGCTGTGAAACAAAATGTCTTCATATAGACACAAACCAGTGGATTCGCCCCCTAATGGTCTTTGAGGAGAATACAGTTTTCAGACAATTCCACATTGGCTTCACCTTCTGGATCTTTATATTGTCTATACATTCTTCGGACCAAACCAAATGAATTCCACTGATTTTATCTGCTTTAGGACAAACGTGGTTGTGTTTCAGGACGTTTCTCAGGCTGCAGTCTTATGAACGTGGATGTACGGTCGTATTTTGAGACTCCATCACCATCTCTCAGGTGGAGCCCTGAAGCTGGCTCTCTGTACGTTCTCAAAGACGTTCTACGATTGACGATTGTGACCCGGCGACTCATCCGTGTCTCATTTTTTATTTGCAGGGTGGACCAAGTTTGCGCGGCTGACACGAGCGCTGACCAACAACCGCAACACGCTGCAGCAGCTGACGCCCATCGGCAAACACGAAGTCAGTCACAAACAGTCCAGACTGGCAGAGGTGAGTGGGAACACGGACTCGTGCTCGCAACCTCAGGAAAGAAACGTCCCATGGTCAATGGGTGATTATTATTTATAATCCACTAATTCCAAATTTTACATTTTCGTTCTCAAAAACTTGAAAAATGTTAAGTCACATCTAAACTTAAATTATTAAATGTTAAGTAACCCTTGCTTAATGGTTAACTAATCATTACCTAATCATTACTTGATGATTGGTTATCCTTTTTGTGTACCTTATTATAAATTGTAACAGTATTTTTTGGTTCTTTTTGATGACCTCGTATTTCATGTATTAAATATATAGTTTATGACAATACTGTGTGTAACTGCACTGCAATCCAGATGTAAAATGTAGATTAAAGAGACAGATTATTTTTGTATTAGGATGAACAATCATTTAACACAACTTAGTGAAAACAATTAATAAAATAAATTAAATTGATTAATATAAAGTAAGTAAAATTATAATTTGTGACCATGGTCAGTAGATGATTATTGTTTATTCATTAGCCAATAATTACAAATTTTACATTTTGTTCTCAAAAACTTGAAAAATGTAAAGTCACATCTAAAATAAAATAAAATAAAATGTTTAAATCTTTAATAACCATTGCTTAATGGTTAACAATCATTACTTGATGATTGGTTAACCTTTTTTATGTACCTTATTATAAACTGTAACAATATTTTTTGTTCTTTTTGATGACCTGTTGCATGTATTTAATATTTAGTTTACTGTGTGTGACTTTTAAGAGACAGATTATTTTTGTATTAGCATGAACAAATTGGGCATACTTAGGCAAAACTTAGTGAAAACAGTGAATAAAATAAATAAAATTGATTAATAAAAATTAAGTAAAAAATGTAATAAATTAGTTTAAAAATAAAATAGTTTATCAGATGGGATAAGGGGAAAAGTATATGGGCCAAAAAAAATCAGCATCATCTGATTTCTGATTGTAGTTTTTGTATTTCTTTCACTGCATTAATGGTATTATCTAAAAAGGTCTTAAAATGATTATGTTTTAATTTAAAATTTGTGTTCGCTCAAACCTCCTGAGAAAATACTGGATAATCACAGGTAACATTCACAAATCTGTCGCACGTACTGTATGTCCACATATGTGCCACAGCAGCAACTCTCTGTTGCTCTTCACATCACTTCTGCACAAATAAACCTCTTATGAAACACAACCAGCCCAATTTAAAACCTCTTTGTCGATGCTGCATTAAACTGCACATGCATTCATGGATGAAAACAAGCACATTCTGCACTTTTCTCCCTCCGTCTCTCCTTCCTTCCCTCAACACACGCCGACGCTCCAGCTTTATCCCAGGAAGTGCAGCCGTTTGACACAGCGAGCGATGTTTCCCAGCTCCTGCTGCGGATCTGCAGGTGTCATTAAAATTACATGCTGGGCGGAGACACGCAAAGAAAACCTGAAGCAGTCGGCAGCAAAACTGGGTCTGGGTCGTCGCTTTGTCTTCCAACACGACAATGACGAGCCAAAACATACGTGGCTCCTGGTGAAGAACGACCTCCAGAACATTTACAGTTGACGACAAAATTATCAGCCTCCCTATGAAAATGTCATTGTTTTAAAGGTTACACAGATTAAGAGTTTTTAACCCAGATTATTCATACTGGAAGCATGTCCTTTGGTCAGACGAGACCAAACTAGAGCTCTTTGTCCACAGAGACATTGTTTCTGTTTGGAGACAGAAGACAGAGGCGTATAACCCAAAGAACAGCGTCCCCACAGTGAAACACGGTGGTGTGAGGATTATGCTGTGGAGATGCTTCAGTGAGTCTGGAACTGGGAATCTCATCGAGGTGGAAGGAATCATGAAGAAAGAAGGAGATGTGAAGATCTGGAAAGAAAACCTGAAGCAGTCAGCAGCAAAACTGGGTCTGGGTCGTCGCTTTGTCTTCCAACACGACAATGACGAGCCAAAACATACGTGGCTCCTGGTGAAGAACGACCTCCAGAAGACCAGAGTGAACGTTAGTGACTGGCCTGCACAAAGTCCTGACTTAAATCCCATTGAAGTGAAGACCAAGGTCCATGCCAGAAGGCCATCAAATGTGGAGGAGCTGGAGAGATTTGCCAAAGAAGAATGGGCTGGGATTCCTCAGGAGACAAACTACAACAAACCACTGCAGGCTGTTGTCCAGCAACAAGGAGACACAGCTGACTGTTAGCATCAGGGGGACAATCATATTTTGTGGAATAACTTCATTTCTGTGTGCAAAGTCAAATACAACCTTCCAACAACAATCCTGTTTCTCAAGTCTAAACTGATTTCTTTTGTTTTAGTCATGATGTTTTCTCAAGTGACAGCTCAAACCCTTACTGAAGATTTGATACTGTGTGTAAATTGGGAGATAACGCTTTTTTAAAGTTTTGATCACTGCACAACAGTGGTTTGTGCTGTAGTTCAATAAAAAGGTCAGTTCTTATGGGGGCTAATAATTTTGACCCTGGTAGTTTTTGGTTTTTGTGGAATAATTTCATTTCTGTGTGCAAAGTCAGATAATGGAAGCATCCAAAACAAAAGTAGAACGTTTGAAAAAGTTTAACAGAACGTGGAAGATACTTTTTAAAAACAAGGACATTTTCATAGAGGGATAGGGATAATAATTTCATCCTCAACTGTATTATATTTCGTCAGATGGAGAAAAAAGATATATACTGTATATATTTTCAGTCTGTCAGTTTTTTTTGCGAGTTATTGCTCAATGTATGTGGATTTTAAAGTTTGTTGTAAATTCTCCAAAGTGAACCTTTTGCAGAAGCTTTTCCTGCCAACATGTCGGTGTTTCCATGTTTCCATGTTTCCATGTTTCCATGTTTCCATGTTTCCATGTCTGTTCCATGTTCCACATTGATATTAAAGGTAATCAATTAATTTGTTCATATATAATGTTATTTACTTTGTAAAAATGCTTCATGGATCATGAAAAAATGTCACGTTGGCAAGTTTGTGTCTTGTCATTAACGTTATGAGTGAAGTTGGTGAGGTTGATTTGTGGATCTTGAGGTGGACGAGGCGTGAGGACGGTTGTGATGCGAGGACTGTTTGGAGGAGACTAATGTAGAGACGGAGGGAGGGGACGGTTTAAAAAAAGCCGTGGGACGGCAGAAGTGTCCTAATGTCCTGAGTGCACCCACTCCATAGATTTCACAGGTGAATCATCTGCTCCTCAGTCTGAAAGCCACAGCTGGCTACTTCTGTCAAGGACGCTGTCGAGTGTCACGCCAGCATGGCAGTTTGTCTCTCTCTCTCGCTCTCTCTTCCTACCCACAATGCCGCTGGGCTCCTCGGTCTCACTTTTGAGTGGCACCTCTATTCTTGACCCAGGAGCTGTTTGATTGGCAGCTCTGCTGATGAGGGTGAGATGAGAGGCAGCTTTGTCTTTTTGAAAAACTCGCTGTCGATTCTCGGCTCCCGTTCTCCCCATCGTCACTGTGATAACACAGCGAGAGGTTAAACTCATCTTCATCATGTTCACGTTGCTACTTAGGATTATTATTCAGAGTTGGTGATATCAGAAATAAGTAAAATGTAACAAATTTTTGTATAAAATATGTATCAAAAATTGCGAAAATTGTCATAAAGTCAGCAAAATTTAATAAACTGGCGTATAAAATAAAATTGGCAAAATTGCACAAATTGAAGAATAAATTAAAACATTTTGGTATAAAATAAGCAAAAAGTGAAACTAATTATCATGAAGTGATCTACATTAACTAATTATCGTGTACATTATATATAAAATAAATTTAACAATTGCAATAAAATTTAAGTAGATTGGAGCAAATTGTAGTTTAAAATATGCATAAAATTGGTAAAATTGCACAAATTGTAGTATAAATTAAGTTAAAGTGAACAAATTGCAGTACTGATACAAATCCTATAAAGTGACCAAATGACCAAAAGTGCACAAATTGAGCTTTTTATTTATAATTAGTGATAACAGAAATATTGGCTATTTTTAAACTCTGACAACAGTTGTAACTTTAGTATTAGATCAGCTCATTGTACTACTATAGTTGTAATACTGTAAAAGACTTTTGTGGTTGAATTGTTATATAAAGTAAGCAAAATTAAAAAAAACACTGAAGTATAAAACAAGCATAAATTAAGAAAATTGTAGAATAAATTAAGTTAAATTGAAAATGTTTTGGTATAGAATAAGCAAAAATGAACAAACTGTCATGAAGTAACCTTCATTTAACTAATTATAGTGTAAATTATATCAAAAATAAGCTAAATTGAACAAACTGCAATACAAATTAATTAGATTGGAACAAATTGTACAATTGAACAAATATGCGTTAATAGTTGAAATTGCACAGATTGTAGTTGTTATTGTCGTCAGTGTTAACACAAGTTGGGACCTTTTTCAAATCTTGACAACAGTGTTGGCTTTAGTGTAAAAATGTAAAACTGTAACCTTTGTAGTAACAAATACTCCCTAAAACCTGGACCTAATGAGGCAGAAACTCATTTTTGATTAGGTTGGGTTGAGGTTAGGGTTAGTCATTAACTGGTTATGGTTAAAGTTAGCGATAACGGCTGTTTAGTCCGTTTAAATGAATGGAAGTCAATGCAGAGTCTGAGCTCAGTGAGGCTGACCAACACTACGATGCCAATTATAATGGCTTTTTATTTCTCTCTTTTTTTATGTATTTATTTCTCTGAACATTATATTTCTCCCTCTTGTCTGATTTCTCAGTTTTTCATTTCACTCAGCCAAATTTATTCCTGATGAGTTTTTATCACAGCGAGCAGCAGAACAGATGAATATAAATAAGAGCGAGCGAGGATCACAAGAAAACAAAACAAATTACTAGAGTGATAAACAAAATATAGATTCAGCTTCATCTCTCCCATCTATATCCCCCCATTTAATTTAAATGTCTCTATGGCATGTGCTTTTTCTTCATTTCCAATTTTTTTAAATTGTAATTTCAGGTTCCACTCCTGTCTAGTTTGGATTTGAATCATGTTATTTATTTGCTCTACTCTATAGTTCTGATAATCCATAAAATAGCCTTTTCTTAAATTCTTAAATAATCATCTTGGTCATCAATTCATTCTTGTATTTTAAATGCACTTTCACTGTCAAATGACACTTTTATCACTTCTGATTTTAATGTCTTGCTTTTATTCTGTGATTTTTCTGAATGTATTTCCATGCCTTGCCTTGCCATACATAGTGTCCTTTTAATTGGAATTTCCACAACATCAATACTAGAAACAGTAATATATATAACTGTTAAACAGATAGGGTTGCCTAAATTAAAAAAAAAAAAAACAATAATTTTAACACCTTAAATAAAAAATTATTTAAACAGGATTGGACAATAATAAAAAAAAGAACGAAATGAATCAAACTCGGCTACATGTATTAAAGTCAGTAGAAGTAGAAGCCATTTAAATAATAGCACTGATTTGGCAGCTGAATCACAATTTTCTAATGTGGATTCATTTCACTGTCTCTTTAATTAATGTTTGGGAGGTTGTGTTTGGTGAAAGGAAACGCTCTTGACTGTGAGGTGTCTCTCGCTCCGTCCCCGTCTCCAGGTTCTGCAGCTGAACTCCGACATCCTCCCTCAGTACAAGCAGGAGGCGCCCAAGACGCCGCCTCACATCATCCTTCACTACTGCACCTTCAAGACCACGTGGGACTGGGTCATCCTCATCCTCACCTTCTACACGGCCATCATGGTTCCCTACAACGTCTCCTTCAAGACCAAGCAGAACAACATCGTGTGGCTGGTGCTGGACAGCGTGGTGGACGTCATCTTCCTGGTGGACATCGTCCTCAACTTTCACACCACCTTCGTGGGACCCGGCGGGGAAGTCATCTCCGACCCCAAGCTCATCCGCATGAATTACCTGAAGACGTGGTTCGTCATTGACCTGCTGTCCTGCCTGCCTTATGACATCATCAACGCCTTCGAGAACGTCGATGAGGTAACGCCAAGGTTCCTTTTATTTGTCGTGACACACAAAGTTTTGAATGTCCGCTCAACAGGAGTTGACGTTTGCATCCGATGTTAATTGTAATATTTTATGTACTTTAAAATCTATAAAATATACACAGTGCACAAAGAAAACAAAATATACAGTCCATATGCAGTATATATATTCAGTTCTTCCAGTTTGTTCCGGTTGGTTCTGTGTGTGCTCATTTATAGCTGTTTAAGTTTAGCCGTGTTCTGGTCCGTGTCCCTGCTTCTCATGTTTTCAGCCACCTGTGTTGAAAGGGTAACGGACCATATCCTCTGAGGTTAACGCCACCCAATGCCTGCTTTTGAAAAATGCCAAAAAGTGGGCTGAGAAGGGGCGGAGTCTGGGACAATGAGACGCAACTCTACTCGGTTTGGTATCAGACTTGTCATTTTTCATGACTTCATTTTACGATACGATAATACGATACAAGATACCATAAAACTTGTTCAATAATCAGTTGTCACTGATATTCACAGACAACAGTCAGGACAGACGTACCGTAAATAGGGAGGCTTGACGTTATTTAACCGTTCACTGGTTCTGGTTCATCCACCACAATCAGTTTAATATATATAATCCACAGACAATCCATGTTATGCTCCGTTATTTTACGCAAACACTGACATGGTAATAACACTAAGTACGAACATAGAGGTTGAAACGGAGCAGACCCAGAATGCTGGGAACTGTTCCCTCCTTGACGTGGGCGTGGTTGTCATAGAAACAGCCGTGACGACACAAACAAACAAACACGTGACGGTCAAAGCAGTTGTTTTTTTTGTCGTGAATCATTTTCCTCAGGTTTATAAACAGATGAGTTCACTGAATGGTTCAGTACTTCCTGCATGAGCGGAGCACAGACTCCGTCTGACACAGTCACTGAAGTGAAATACGGCTGAACGGCTTGTGATTGGGCTCACCATCTCCGTCTTTCAGCAGTGCTGTCGCTAAATACACCAGACTCCTCTGTTAAATATGGACATTTTACAAATGTCCTTGTTAAATGTTGGAGATTAACACGTGTTTTCAGGATTTTCAAGTCTTTTTAACTGTTACTACTACAGTTCAACATTATTCACTTTGATTCTCGTGTCGAACTTTGTCGCGCTCGTGACTCTTCCAGTGACGACGCTCTCTGACCAATCAGTGGCCGGCAGTCTGTGCACGTATCAACGAGACAGTATCGGCTCAGCTCGACTGGAACCTCGACAGAGCAGGTGCTAAAAAAGTACCAGGTACTATCACTGATGGAAAAGCAAAAAAAAAAAAAAAACAGAGTAGAGTTGGGCTGTGCTGAGCCATGCTGAGCTGTGCTGGAACTGTCGGGTGGAAAACTGATAAAAAAAAAGCCAAAATTTGAATTCTGTAGCTCGTGTTTGACCAGAGAGGGCACTAGAGAAACCCATTTCATCACAACATGTATAATTTCAGTACTTAGACACAAGACTGTGAAGATTTGCACTTGGATCAACAAATAACATTTACTAGATACACATATACAGTACACTGGTTTACACCTGAAAACAAGTGGTTTAATGGTTTTGTATTTTTCTGTTTGGGTTTTCTGTTTTTCTGTTGGAGTTTGACTTTGTGCCGTCCCTTCCTTCTTTGGAGTGTGTGTTTTCGGGTAAATCTGAGTGATCTTCTTGGAGTTAGTCACACAGGATCCACTTATAGGTCATAAAATCATGCATTGATAATTGATAAGTGTGTTTTAATCCTGGATGAGCTGAAGGATCACGTCGTACTTATCCTCTGTGCAGTTAATTGTCCCACGGTGCTTCATCTGGCACCGCTGTAAACGCCAAACATTCATTATTGAAAATCGTTAACGGTCTCTGTCCCGGTGTCTCTGAGGCCGTATTTAAATCTGCCAACATGCAGAATTGAATTGGAACCAAGTACAATGAAGGCTGGACTGTGGTTTCAGTTTTCCTCCGTGGGTTAATAGAGCCTGTTCAGGTTGGAGAACAAAAGCTGATATTGATTATTTGTGATGTGGGAGCTGGATTAGTTTTTCATCAGGTGTTTTTGGCTTCAGAAATACGCACAGACGAGGACTTTTTTTTTATTCATGTCGGGTCACAAATCCTCGCGTTGCACCCAAATCCTCACCCTCTCCGGAGTCTAATTAGGCCGAGAAAATCCTGCCGTTGTTGGACTTCTTCTTGTCTGAGAGTGAGACTGAGATTCTGAGTCCGTTCCTTTCATATCTGCCTGATTATATAATATAATGAGATAAAACCTCTTCTCAGTAGTTTTCACAGCTATTTACACCCGTCACATATCCAGGAGTTCTATCAACACGACCCAGAGTCCATTAGAGGTGATTTTCCACTCGGTTTCACGATGGATTAATTGGACCTCAGTCAGAGTGGAAGACGCCATCGACAACAGTGTAAAATTAAAAAAAAGTGTGTCTAATAATGTTGTACTTCTGTTTTCACGTCTGTTTTTTTTCTTGAGTGGGTGTGAGTTATTATGTTAGTGTGTGAAATGCATGTGTTACCGCCAGTACAGTGTGTGTGTGGGTTTAATCACAAGCCTTTGTGCAGCAGTAGTAATTAAATTAATAATCATCATCATCATAATAATAATAAAACCAGTATTTAAACTGCCAGCAGCAGAAGTTTCAACATCTTTTCACTTTTCCTGCCAATAAAAAACTGATCCCACATGAATTTATTCTTGTCTGGGAAAAAAAACATTAACCACCAACGCAACACATGAGAACTCTGATACACAAGAATATTACCTGGCAGCTCTTTAAGGCACAATGAAATGGTGACTTTTACCAGCTTCTGTCTTTTACAACAGTTTATTCTCTCACAACCATAAAAGTCACACACTGAAAATATTTGTGCGTGACCCATTTTAGCTTTGATTACAACCTGCATTCTCAGTGACATTGTTTCAATAAGTTTATTAAAACATTTACAGTTGACGACGAAATTATCAGCCTCCCTTTGAAAATGTCATTGTTTTAAAAAAGGTTTTTCCCAAGTGCTGTTACACAGATTAAGAATTTTTCTCTCCTTCCTTCCCTCAACACACGCCGACGCTCCAGCTTTATCCCAGGAAGTGCAGCCGTTTGACACAGCGAGCGATGTTTCCCAGCTCCTGCGACCAAGGTCCATGCCAGAAGGCCATCAAATGTGGAGGAGCTGGAGAGATTTGCCAAAGAAGAATGGGCTGGGATTCCTCAGGAGACAAACTACAACAAACCACTGCAGGCTGTTGTCCAGCAACAAGGAGACACAGCTGACTGTTAGCATCAGGGGGACAATCATATTTTGTGGAATCATTTCATTTCTGTGTGCAAAGTCAAATAATGGAAGCATCCAAAGTAAAACTAGGATGTTTGAAAAAGCTGTGTTAAGAATTCTTTGCTCTGTTTAACAGAAATACTTTTAAAACAATGGCATTTTCATAGAGAGGATTATAATTTTGTCCTCAACTGTATTTCAGTCCACAGTTGCATTCATTTGTCACTCACTCATCTTCTACCACTTTATCCCCGCTGGTGCCTCGTCCCAGCTGACATAGGGTGAATGGTGGGTCACATCCTGGACAGATCACCAGTCCATCACAGGGACACACAGAGACAAACAACCATTCACTCTCACATTCACACCTATGGACCATTTTAGTGTCAAATTGGCCTAATCCCCACATCTGCATGTTTTTTGGACTGTGAAAGAAAACAGGAGAACCAGAAGAAAACCCACACATACACGGGGAGAACATGCATGTTCTGACTGGGCGACAGTGCTAACCACTGCACCAACCTTGTAGGGAAATCAATTTGATTGTTTTCCAGAATCCCATAGATTCTCAATGGGTTTAAGGTCTGGATCCTGAAATGATGCTCCCTGAACCACCCCTTTCTAGGACCTGCCCCTGAAATGCAGGAAAACATGTTTTATCCATTTTCATATGCACGACATGGAGCTTAATGTCAAGTGGGTGGAACTACAAGTCGTCTGAATCACACACGATAATTCAGAAGTCAGTACAAGATCTTGTCAGGAAGAAAGCAAAAAAGTGAGAGCCTTTTTAATTAAATCTAATAATATTTTGTAAAATAGAAGCACACATTAGTTCTACTGTACATGATTAACAGTGTTTATTTTGGAGATATAATCATTTTTGGTGGACAGAATTTGTTTTAACATAACGGTGACCAAACCCTAAATCTCATCATGTAACACTGACCTGGTTTTGCTCCACATCCTGACAAAATGAGTGTTGCATGATGGGCCACACGGTTGGTGTAGTGGTGAGCACTCTTGACTTTGCAGCAAGACGACCCGGGTTGTGACCCGGTCAGAACAAAGGCCTTTCTGCATGGAGCTTCCATGTTCTCCTCGTGTGCGTGGGTTTTCTCCGGGTTCTCCAGTTTCCTCCCACAGTCCAAAAACTTGCAGATTTGGGGATTAGGTCAACTGGACACTCTAAATTGCCTGTAGGTGTCAATGTGAGAGTGGATGGTTGTTGGCCCAGCGGTGGACTGGCGATCTGTCCATGTTAAACCCCGCCTCTCACCCTATGTCAACTGGGATTAGGCAACAGCTCCCCTCCTGTGAGTGGGATTAACTGGAGCTCTTTAGCATGGATTGATACTATTAAGAAGTCATCATGACTCAGATTGTGCTCGTAGGTTCCTCCTTTTTTTTATACAATGTTGACGATGACTCGGCACGTTCTCTTCCTCCTCAGCTGTTCCCTTTATTCAGCATCTTTTTCAAACACTGTATGACTCTGGAAATGTCCGCCACGTCTTTTTCCAAAGAAACATCACTTCCTGTTTGGTTAACGAGACAGATGAAGGCGACGATGGTGGAAGTTAGTTCTGAACAATAAACATGGCTAAATTGCTAGTCGTATAATCGTAGCGTATTGTTCGAATCCTGACGGAATGAGCGAGGTAAGGTACCAAACCCAACCCAACCCAACCCAACCCCCCGCTGCTCCTAGATCAAGGAAGCTTCCAATTAGAGGATGTGTTCCTTGTTGCCCCAACAACTCGTTTTAACAGAAATACATAAATATGTTAAACTGTTCCCAGATCAGTGTTTTACATGTTTTACGTTCTGATAAATCATTTAAATGAAGTAACAGTCAGTCGGACTCATCATGGCCCTGGTGTAAAAGCTGATCGACCTCCTGGGATACGTTAACACTCTGACATGACTGCGGGTTTTTATGGCCGACGTTTTGTTTTTAAAAGTGTAGCTGGAGAGAATCTGAGGCCTTTTACTCCGTGTGTGTGTGTGTGTGTGTGTGATCGTCCTCCATCCGGAGTCTCCCTCGCCCTCTGACCTCTCGCTGTCGGACACTGCTGGGGTGGACGAGCTCCAGCCGGGTGGAGTTCTCTGTTGCTGTCTTTCTTTAAATGGCAGACAGCAGTGAACGGGGAGGTAGAGACGAGCTGAGAGGAAATCAATGGCATGTACATTTCCAGACAGTAAAGACGACACAGCCGAGCTCTCTCTCTCTCTCTCTCTCTCTCTCTCTCTCTCTCTCTCTCTCTCTCTCTCTCTCTCTCTCTGTGTCTCTCGGCCACTCTTTGCTTTCATTGACGTTTTTGTTGCTGCTCTTCCAGAATTAGCAGGTTGGATGGACGCTGAGTGAGGACCATGAGTGTGCGGGCGACTTACTGTAAGATGCAGCATGTGAGAGAAAATAGCAGGGGATTATTATGGGCTGTTTGCAGACTGACTGGCTGAGGCTGTGCCGAGCCGTGCCAGGCTGGTGAGGTCACGCCTTTCCTCATCTCTGTGATCTTATGAAGACAAAGTAAACATGCGTTTACACCTTAAAGGGACGGTAAGGATGTGCGATATTGGACGTTTTGCCAAAACTCGATATGGTTTATAACCAGTAACATAGTACAATAACAGATAATATGTTTTTTCTCAATGAAATGCTCGTAAAACTGTCAAATTGAAGACAGCAGCTGCAGGTTAAAGTGTCCACAGTGAATTATGATTAAGTGTTGTTCTTGTCTGAGCTCCCCCTTGTGTCTATCTTAGTGCTGGGCGAATGGGATTAAAATCCAGGTTTATGATCAGCTTTGGGCATATTTACTCGATCACACATGGCAGAAATGTGCGCATCACCAGCCAATCAGAGGCCACCTTTTCCTGCGACAGTTTTGAGTTTCCAGGGGAAGGTTATGAAAGAAAAGGGCAGAATGAGCAAAAGTGATGTTAGACATGAGCTGCTTCCATGACGAGACAAGTACAGTGGAGGACCAAGTTGTTTTCCCCTATTAAACTGTCATTGTTTTGTTAGCATCGGCTCAAACTGTATAGTGGAAAAGTGCCATTACAAGGCTGGTTTTCTGCAAAAAAGACTGTATTAGGGTAAAAATCCTGCATCGTTCTGCTTGCATTGTCTACTTTTATTAATTAATATTAAACTATTTTGTTGGGTCTGGTTGCCCAGCAATACCGTGTTCGTTTATCCTGAAGCAGGAAAGACTACTTCTCTTGTTTTCTTAAGCAAAATGGAAGATGAAAATTCTCAGCTCAGGACCTCAGACCCACAGAGAACAAGAATGCTCTACACTCGTCTTTGCCGGAGTGAGCAACTAGATTAAAGGAAACAATAACTTTTATAGAAACATAGATGATAGTATGAACATGATTGATAAGACTAGGTGGGGAGTGGCCGTGGTTTAGACTTGTCTCTCCGTTGTTGGTGCACAGGCTGAGTCCCAGCCTCTTGTTGAGAAGCAAACTCAACAAATCCGCACAATAACAGGAAGTTGGACCTGTTTTACCCTCAGAAATAATAAAGTCTATAAAATAAGATAAACAGGAAACTTTAATTTGCTTACACAGCATCTTCACAGTTGGTGATAAAATGTTATACAGTTTCACATTGTATCTCAGGCTGACACTTAAACCAGGAACGAGCTCTAATTAAAGCAGCACACGTTCCAAAACAAAAACAAAACACGTTCATCCGTCACATGTGTGCTGGAGCCAAAGTGCAAACTGGACATGTTTTGTTCATTAAAGCAGTAAAATGTAATGTAAACTGGATTAAAAACAAAAAACACATC
Source organism: Brachirus orientalis (assembly GCA_016785285.1). Lineage (NCBI taxonomy): Eukaryota > Metazoa > Chordata > Actinopteri > Pleuronectiformes > Soleidae > Brachirus > Brachirus orientalis. The sequence goes on along the minus strand of JAFBJR010001688.1, from coordinate 190,424 downwards.
TTCAACCATCACAAGACGAGACAAGAGCTGCTTCATAAGAGCATTTATTTGTTTATCTTCAGTTTCAGTGAGTGATTTTATCGTTTAGAGGCTGAATCGTGGATTCATCCTGAAGTTTTTTGTTTCATTTTCATCCACTGTTTCAGTCTAATGACGTTCCTGCACCTTCAGATCTCAGGTGTTTGTGTGATTCAGTCAAAAACACACATAAAAACAACTTTTCTTCTGTAAAGCGTTGAGATTTCTGTCTCTCGGTGAAATCAACAAAAACATCAACACATGCTTCTTCATGCTGCCTCAAGCTGTGTGTGCAGCTGGTCTTCTTCATGTTGTGGGGACCTAAATGTGTCTCCACACTCACATTATGGGGACTTGTCTTCCTTATGGGGACAAAAATCAAGTCCCCATAACATAAATGACTCCATTTTAAGGTGAAGACATGTTTTAAAGTTAGGCTGAGGTTAGGTTAAGGTCAGGGTTAGGGTTAGGACACTAGTAATTATGGTTAAGGTTAGAGTAAGTCTCCAGGAAATGAATGGAACTCAATGTAATGTCCTCTGAAGTCATGGAAACCTCTGCGTGCGTGTGTTGATGGCTGGGGAGGAGGAATCTCCTGCAGCTTCAGTCGCCCCCTGCTGACGGCCCGACGGGCCAAAGGGAGCTCACAGCGTGCGTCTCTTAAAGGTCTAATCCAGCCTGACCTTTGTGTGTGTGACGTTCACCCAGCAGCTGACTGAGCCTGGAGGAAGCTTCACGGCGTGGAACTCAACAAACCCAGCGTTGTCTTTTTTGTGACATCGAAGTCAACATTTTACTGGGCATTTCAACCAACATTGACCTGAAATGTGTTTTGAATATTCGAATCACAGCCAGCCTGAGGCAGGAGCAAACTCATGCTGTGTTTCTAACCCTAACCCTCACTCTAATGTGTGGTTTGGCACAGTATGGTACAGTTTGGAATGGAAAAGCCCAGGGTCAGAGTGTGGACAACGATGGAGGACATCTAGCAGCTCTTTTATTCCTGCTCAGTTTTGTCTCCAGTTCAGGATTGATTTTAATGTTTTATTGCTTGTTTTTAAACGGGCTACATCTCCAGACTTCTGCCAGAGTAACCAGCCCCTCAAACTGTTCCTAGAACAAGGTGTAAAAGCAGCGATGACGGAGCCTTTTCATTGGTCGTCTGTGGAATAGTTGACCTTCTCATGTAGGAGCAGCTCTGACTCTGGAAACTTTAAAGTCTCTCCTGAAAACTCCTCTCCTCTCCATTCACTTCAGGATGAGTTGGACTGTACTGCCCTTGCAGCGAGTTCTCTTATGCAAAGCCAGACAGCCAGTTAACATCCAAATGTCCTCCAAAAAACACACAAGCCTTGACTTTTCTTGCTTTTACTGACGACTTGTTTCCACATTTGCTTTGGTTGTAAAACTGAAACATTACAGAGATAAAACATAAATCAGTAAATCAGAAATAGCACACTTTATCTATGACAAAGCAAACACTGTACTTTGTAAAGATTAGCTTGACTAACTGCATTTGCAGAACAGAACTGCTAGTTAGCAGAGCACATGTTTAGCTAACCTGATAAACAAAATCTACGACATGTTTAAACCTTACAAATACAAGAATGTAGCGCTGATCTTCACGTACTATTCACAGACACATGATTTCCAAGGCGTAAGCGTGACGGAGAAGCCTCCAACATATCCATGCACCAAGCAGTGCTCGTCCTGCGAGCGTGCATGCCTGCAACAACCTGTGACCAGTAGGTGGCAGCACAGAACATGAACTAATACAGACAAATCAACTGTTTTTATACTTTTAACTTATGAAGCTCACTTTTTGAAGCAAAATAATTTCATTGAAACAATTATTTATTAACTTAACTTGAAGGCGGCACATGGACACTTTGCCTCTTTCTGTTGCGTCTTTCTTATTTTTATTCTTTTATATATCTTTATATTTCTATATACATTTTGTAGTTTGTTCTCTTAGTTTAGATTAGTTTTACCTGTTCCTGCCGTGTTTTTGTTGTGTCTGTGTGGCACTTTGGTCCACTAAGGTTGTTTTAAATGTGCAATGTAAATAAAGTTGACACTGAAAACAAGAGTGAGGTTTGTTGTTACTGGAGCTCCTTACCATTTTACTGTGGTACCCCAAGGGAGGGATGCCCAAAAAATTAAACAGTTGGTACTCTTCCTTATGGAAACACAAAAAAAATACATAGTGTACTGTACCAAACCGAACCGGTCCACTCAGTGGAAACACGGCTTAAAAATAGGTAATTAAAGACGGCGTTCACATTATCACCAGCCATCTTTTGTTAGCTGGAGTCGTTTGAGTTTTTTGGTTTCTGACTGAAGTGGTTATCAGGCACTCACAAGAGTCAGTAAATCTCTTAAAAGATTGTATACGTTAGATATAAAAAAAGACTTTTAATTGAGCAGGAAAAAGAAAAATTAGTTTTCGCCTCATTAAGATATGATGTTTTGGCCCAGTAATAAAAAAAAAATATATATATTAGTAATTGTTACAAAAATTGGTGTAAAAATTTACAAAAAAACGTTTTTCCAGTTTTTGCTTTTACAGAAGGATGGAGCTCTTTCAGCTAAGAGCTGACACATGTGCAGTTTTTAAGCTCCCAGTTCTGTCAGGAACATGCGACAGTAGATGTTCTGCTTCATTAGAAATAATGACAGTGTCAGTGTTGAGAGGAGATTTTCCCGGTGGACACGTTATTTTCATCAACAGGCGCTGTTGTGACAAACAGGTGCTAGAAAGCCTTAATGTGGACACGTGCTGTACATGTCTGCCGTGTTGTTCTGCTGCGGCTTCACTCGGAGGCTTTAACATGTGAGCCGTGAAGCGTCCGAGTCCCAGGAGACGCAGCGATGAGTTTGATCCATCGGAGAGAAAAGTCAAGATCTAAAGATCTGAAGTCTCTAAACTCTTCAGTAGAGATGGTCAGTATTCACGCAGAGTCAAATTCAAGGGTGAGGAGATTTTTCAAGGGTGGTTGTATGATGTTATTTAGACATATTCTCTGCTCACAGGCTAAAAACTAAAAAGGAGGCATCTATTCCCCAAACACTAAATTATATTCTATGCGGTTCTTTTTTCTTAATCAGAACAAGATTTTTTTTGTGATTTTTCAGCTTCTTTAATGTGAATATTTTCTGGTTTCTTTGCTCCATATAACAAACAAATCATTCAAACTTTATCGTTTTGGTTTTTGGATAAAACAAGACATTTGAGAACATCATCATTTTGATGTATGGGAGAAGACTTTTAACATTGTTTCACATTTTGTAGACCAAACAACAGTTTTTAGGCACTTTCCAACAGGACATGTACAGCCCGCTCTCCCACACCAAAGTCCATAGAGAAAATCAGTGATTTTTACATCACGGCACACAGGAGTTGTTGATCCACTGCTGCCTCCATCAGAAAGTTCAAATGTCTTTTTTTGTGAATTTGGCATTAGAAAATCTTTGTTCAGATTTACCTCAGTGACACAAAGTGACCACACAAGGCAGTAGTAGACCAGCAGCTCCTGTGTCCCTGTGAGCTAAAATCACTGATTTTCTCTATGGACTTTGGTGTGGGAGAGTGAGTGGTTTACAAACTTCACTTTCCTGTTGGAAAAGTCTGTCTAACAGTGAGATAAAGCAGCCATTATTGTAACCTTAAGCTTTACAATATCAAAGTGTGTTGTGAGGCTGACTATAAGGTACCAGAATATGATACTGAAAGACAAAACTGTTGTCTTTCAGTGTGTGTTTTAAAAAGAGGGAAATTAATAAATGAATTTGCAGCTGAAGAACATCATGTTTTATGTAAAGTACATTTCTCCTGCTTTATTACATAATATCATAACCCACATCATCAGAAAATGCTGCTGGTTTTATTTATTCATTTTAAAGTTGTTATAATTATTTTTTATGTATTTGGTAACATTTAGCTCCAGGTTCTGCACTTTCGACCTCCTGCTGCTTCTGCCTCTGCAAACACTCACTTTTGTTAATTGTGTATGTAAAAATTATGAACTTGCCGACGCCTCAGAATTCCAGCTGTTGCCGTAGAGTTTCTTGTTGTATCCTGGCATGGACCATGTGTTGCATATAATTCATGAGTTGACCTACTTTTATTCTCTTCTTTCTTGTCCTCTCCCTCTCTTTTCCTTACTCAATCCTTCCCACCTTTCTCTTTCTTCATCTGCCTCTCTGCTTTCCACCTTCTCTCATTTTCTGTTGCTCTTCCGTCTTGTTGCTGTCCTCCCTGTTTTCATTTCCCCCCCGTCCTCTCAGGGCATGAGCAGCCTGTTCAGCTCTCTGAAGGTCGTCCGTCTGCTGCGTCTGGGCCGAGTAGCCAGGAAACTGGACCACTACCTGGAGTACGGCGCTGCAGTTCTGGTGCTGCTGGTCTGCGTGTTTGGACTGGTGGCTCACTGGCTTGCCTGCATCTGGTAAATATTTAGTTTTTTACTCTTTCTTTAGTAGTCGTGCAGAACCTGCATCTCAGGTTTCAGCTTCAAACATCACCAAAGTCAACACTGTACACACTGGTGTGCTCTTTTAACATAGAAGATTCAAGTGTGTTATTTTTACTTCCATGGTTGCTGTGGTAACACACAAACAGATCAAGACCTCCATGTGAGACATGGGTGGAAGTGGCTCGTTTAGTGATATCTCTGTTGCGTTTCTACTCATATCTCTTGCTTTTTCATTACCAAAGTCGGCGCTGCACACACTGGTGCTCTAAGTGAGTCACCTGCCAAGTTTGAAGTCTGTCAAGTGAACCATTGAACAGTTATGTGAATAACAGTCAGACATTCCTTAAATTAAAAGAGAGTTTTTTGTCCAAAGTCAAAGTCGACACACTGGTGTGGTTTTTTTTCACAAAAAAACATCCAAGTATGTAATTTTTATTGCCCTGGTTGTTCTTAGTAAGTCACCTGCCAAATGTCCAATTCTCCACAATCACAATGATCTGAACTGTTTTATAGCAGTGGGATTCATGGCACTGTGCAAAAGACGGGGCAAAAGCGGCTCTTTAACGATATCGCTGTTGCCTTTCTACTGATATCTCTTGCATTTCTTGTTCAAACCCCACCAAAGTCGGCGCTGCACACACTGGTGCGCTGAGAGAGTCACCTGCCAAGTCTGTCAAGTGAACCATTACGCAGCCAGGCATTCCTTAAATTAAAAGAGTTCCTTGTCCAATGTCAAAGTCGACACACTGGTGCGTGCTTTTTGCAAAGAACATCCAGTAATGTTATTTTCATTGCCATGGTTGCTGTGGTAACCCTTATAAAAGGTCCACGTACGGTAATGGCGGCATCTTTTTTTCCAAGTATTTTTTGTGTGAGACAGGGCAGAAGCGGCTCGTTTGCAGATATGGGTCACATCTCTGTTGATATCTCTTATATTTCTTGTCCAAACACTGACAAAGTCAGCGCTGCACACACTGGTGCTCTGAGTGAGTCACCTGCCAAGTTGGAAGTCTGTCAAGTGAACCGTTGGACACGTATGTGAGTAACAGCCACATATTCCTTTTATAACAGGGTGTTTCAGTCAAAGTTGACTGAAACAAAGTTGTTTTATTATAACAAGGAAAAAACAGAAAAGGTGTGTTTTCTAGCATGGTTTTCCACATACACTACCAGTCATGTTTGACACGTTCACAAGTTTTTGCAATTTTCCAAACTGACTGACCTTCATGTCTTAAAGTAATGATGGACTGTCGTTCTCTTCACTTAGCTGATTGGTTCTTGCCATAATATGAATTCTAACAGTTGTCAAATAGGGCTGTCAGCTGTGTACCAACCTGACTTCTGCACAACACAACTCATGGTCCCAACCCCATTAAGAAGGCAAGAAATTCCCCGAATGAACCCCGACAAGGCACCAGGTGACGACATCATTGAGCGAAGGCCAAGGGTTTGCAGCGCTGTCAACAAAGCACTAAAATATTTCACACTTTTTTGTTTACTACATAATTCCATATGTGTTCATTCACAGTCTTGATGCCTTCAGTGAGAATCTACAATGTAAATAGCCATGAAAATAAGGTGTTACCAAACTTTTGACTGGTAGTGTATAACCCACATATAGTTCCAAGTACGGTGAGGGTGACATCTTTCTCCAAGTGTTTCTCCATGTGAGACAGGGCAGAAGCGGCTCGTATGGTGATATTTCTGTGGTGCATTTCTTGTCCAAACACCACCCGAGTCAGCGCTGCACACACTGGTGCTCTGAGTGAGTCACCTGCCAAGTTGGAAGTCTGTCAAGTGAACCGCACTTAAGCGATTAAATGACAAACACAAAGAGAGGTTCATTGAATTAGTCGAGAGATTTCAAGTCACTTGAGAAAGTTTTTCCTCATTCCCTCACAGTTTAGTGCCATTCAAAGATTCCTGCTGGCTGCTGGGGATTTACGCACTTTCCTAACTGTGTCTAATTGGTTACGTATGCTGAACACGGCTGCTGCTGCTGCTGCTGCTAATGCTGCTGCTGCTGCTGCTGCTTCTCTCCCTCTCTGTTTGTATATTACAAAGCGTCTGCCGCTTTTCTGCTGACAAGCAGCTTTTCTTTACCTTCCTCCAAGTCGGAACGATAATAAACTTTACGCAAATATGTCTATACCCTATAGAAAACAAGACCCAATTATTATTTTTAACACTTTCTCTTTATGCACACAACACAGGGTCCCCCTCCCCCATCATCCCTTAATTGCTTATACTCAGGAAAATAAAACACCACAGGGGTTTTCTTCGCAGATGTTACTGTTCTCCTTAATGCTCCTTCATTTTATAACTTCAAGGAATTATGAAGAGATTAAGGCAGTTTGCAGACTTTTGAACAGAAATATAGTTTTTGCCAGTGGTAATACCAGTCGGAGACTTTTATTTCCAGACTTTCCGTCCCTCCGTCTGTCTCACTATCTACAGAGAATCTTTTCAAATTTGACAATCATTTCCTTGAATGAGACATGAATAAACTGATTACATTTTTATATTAGTAGGTCAAAGGTGAAGGTCACTGACTCACCTGCAAAAACTGCCCGCTTGATCTTGTGACAGGAAAGTCTCAGGAGCAACTCGAGGGAATTATTTCAATTTATTATTCATTAGGAACATGAGGAGAAAATGATGTTTCATCTACCACCAACATTCATTTGGATGAATTCATTAGAATCAGGTGATCAGAGGTCACACTTTTTTGCCTTTTGAATGAGTTTTGTTTTGGTTTTTATGTTTTTTGCTGCCAGAGATTCCTTTCAAATTTGGCACAAATATGTTGAACATTAAATTCCTTTTAAGGCAAGGCAGCTTTAATCTTAAAGCACTATTTTTACCCAAAGGCAGATTTAAGGTGCTTCTTATAAACATTAAAAACAACACAATGTTACTTCTGCCCCAGTTAAAATACTAATAAATAAATAAATACATTTATTTATTTATTTGGGTTAAACTGGGTCTTGAGTGAAGACCTACAACTCAAATGGCTCTGAGGTAAAAGGAGCCAAAATAAATGGAATCAAAGTAAAAGGAATCAAGCCTTTAAGAAGAAAAGAGAGCTAAACAATAGGTGAACAAATAACTTCACGTAGTTAATAAGTTTAACAAAATCGAGGTGTGTTTTGAATATCAATGATGTGGATGAATGAGAATCACACAGACAATGAATTAAAAAGGTAAAATAATAAATTATATATGAATAATGATTACAAAATATTTAAAAAAACAGATAAAAGATATTTGTTAAAGATGTTAAAACAAAAAATAAATAAGAATTTTTGTGTCGCCTGAAACTGACGTTGGACAGTAATTGTAACTGCATTTGAATCTAATGTTTTGCCTCCTGTAAAACTATATAATAGTAAATAGTTTAAAGACTAGGTCCCTTACCTGACTGATTAGTGTGGGAATCACATGGACAACAGCCTTTTATTACCAGCTGGTCACTGGTTCATTTACTTAGTTTCTAGTTTCACCCTGTTTGTATCCAAACAACAGCAGAAACACCTGCAACACATACACATGAAAAAGACTCTGACTTTGTGGTTTTGTCGTCCACAGGTACAGCATCGGAGACTACGAGGTCATCGATGAAGCCACGAACACCATCAAAATGGACAGCTGGCTCTACCAGCTGGCCAACAGCATCGGATCACCTTACCGCTACAACGCCAGCGGTTCGGGTCGGTGGGAGGGCGGCCCCGGCAAGGACTCGCTCTACATCACCTCTCTGTACTTCACCATGACCAGCTTAACAACCATCGGCTTCGGCAACATCGCCCCGACGACGGACGGCGAGAAGATCTTTTCTGTGGCCATGATGATGGTGGGATGTAAGTGATGACACTCACACACATGCTGTGGTTTTGGTCACTTCTGCTGCTCATAGGGTTTATAACACTGTGGTGAAAGTGTTTGTGAGTTTGATGATGGTTTGGTTTGAGGTGTCACTTTCGTGGTCCTCAGGATGAACAGTGGACAGTTTAAGTTTCATTTCCAAGTCTCCTTTTCTAGCTGTAATTACCAAAATAATGTGTTTACATGGTTTTTGGAGACTTTTCGTTGCTTATAAGATGAAAAAAAGCTAAATTTGTGTGTATTGTTTGGAGGCTTGTATTCATTGTTTTACAGGCCTTACTGTTGTGTTTTTATCATGTGTGTCAAGAAGGATGTTTTTCCATTTGTTTGGTTGGTTTGTTTGTTAGCGATTACATATTTTTATGAAGCTTTGCAGAGGGAGGTGTTTTCTCAAGTGAGAACCTTAAAGCTGCTAGAAATGATGCTAGCTTTTAGTTAACTTCCTGTACCAGCACAGGGATATTTTTTATGACTGTATCTGTATGTAATGACATTTACCACCACAGCAGTCAGTTGAGTGAGAAAAGACAAAAAAATGGTGAAGGAAAAAATTATTAAATTAAACTACACAAGAACAGGTATACTTTGAGTTCAAATGGAAAACTTGCATCTCCTTTCAGTGATGTCATCTTTTGGCGTATTTTGGTGAACTTATTGCAACAGTGCACTAGTGTACATTTTGGGGCGGAGCCTTGTTACCTGTATGTCGTGCATCATGGGAATCATGAACAGTATGAGAAAAGACAAGCAAATAGAGAGAATGTTTTGTGGAGAAGGGACAAAAGATGTGGGAGTTTTACAGCCCTGTACATTGGTCAGTTTCCACGTTTGCAGATGACACTGTCACTTATATTAAACTACATGGGGAAAGGTTATACTTGAGTTCAAATGGAATACTTAAAGAACTGTCAGTGATCATCTTTCGTCTTTTGGCATATTATTGGCGAACTTAATGCAAGAATGCATGAGTGTACATTTTGTTACCTGTATGTGGTGCTGCTTACAAGTCAGACCCACAGCATGAGAAAAGACAAAACAATGGGGAGTTTGTTTGACGGAACGATAGAAAAAGATGTGGAAACTTTACAGTCGTGTGCACATTTGCAGATGACATTGTCACTTATATTAAACTGCATGAGAAAAGCAATAATTCGGGTCACAATGAAGTACAACGTACTTAAAACTGCTGTCATTGATGTCATTTTTTGGCTACTTTTTTTGGCTAACTTGTTGCAACGATGCAAGGAATATACTTTTTGAGGAGCAGCCATCTATCAGTATGTAGTGCTGCCTACAAGTCGGAATCATCCTCAGTATGAGAAAAGATGAAATATTTGAGTTTGTTTGATGGAGAAGGAAAGAAGGATGTGGAAACTTCACAGTCATGTAGATTGGTCAGTGTCCACATTTGCAGATGACACTGTCATTTATATTAAACTACAATGGAAAAGGTAGAGTTTGGGTTCAAATGAAGTACATGGAACTGCTCTGAGAGATTTAGTTTTCTAGAAAATCCTGGCCAACTTGTGACAGCACAGGAATATACTGTACATTTGTATGTAGTGCTGCCTACAACAGTGTGAGGAAATGTCAAAATAATGAAGAGGTTTTTTGGTGGAGAAGGAAAGAAGGATCTGGAAACTTCATAGTCGTGCAGATTGGTCAGTGTCCACGTTTGCAGATGACACCGTCACTTATATGAAAAGGTATAAAAAGGAATCCTATAAGTCGGAGCCATGGTGAATCATCAACAGTATGAGAGTTTGTTTGGTGGAGATGGAAATATAGAAGAGAACACTTTAGAGATATGTGTGCACATTTGCAGATGACACTGTCACTTACAGTAAACTACATGAGAACAGATCTATTTTCAGTTCAAATGCAATATTTAGGTCTGCTGTCAGTGATTGTAGACTTTTGGGTAACTTCCTGCACATTGTTGACATTAGCCTTCCCCTTCCTCCTTTGTATATGAAACAGAACATCAGCCCAACCTCATGAGCCAAGCCTGAGACAGAGACACAAGCCCTCTAGATACAGCAAGTGAGAGCTGTCAAAATACAGATTATCACAGACAGCAGCTTTGATGTGAGTACATTTGATACATGTAAAGAAAAGAAAGTTGTGTAATGAAGCCAAAAAAGTGACCAGACCGTGAATTCATCTCAACTTCATAAAATATTCAAAGGACTTTGTTTTCAATCAAGACAACTTGAGTAAAATCTGTATATTCTCTACACACGTTTACTCACCACTTCCCTCGATTTGTTCCGATGATTCCTTTAGATTAACCGTGGGAGAGCGCAGTTTGCTATTAATCATGTGCGTCACATGCTGCTTTCTATTACACCCTCAGATATCACCAGCGTGTTGTCTCCTGCTGTGCAGTTCTGTGTGCAGCCTCAAACATTGTTTGAAGAAGCTGTCTCAACAGAAAATTTACTGTTAACGTTTGTAATTTAACTTCTAATAATAGAGTTCGGTTAAAAGAAACAGACTCAAAGTTTAATGTCGGGGAAACAGCTGGAGTTTTCGGGGAGAACTAATAGATTAACATAATGGCTGATGGGAGCCGCAGCCTTGTGTCTTCATTATGTAACATTAGATTGAACCAAGCAACATTAAAGGGATCGCTCAGGTTTTTTGAAGTGTCGTTGTGTGAGGCTGCCAGTGGGGGGAAAAAAAAGTAATGTTAGCCATTTAACAAGAGCCTCACCTCATAAAATCGACTAATCTACGTTTGTGTCGCTTTGTAAACCACTCACTCTCCCACACCAAGGTCCATAAAGAAAATCTGTGATTTTACATCACAGCACACAGGAGTTGTTGATCCACTGCTGCCTCCATCACTAAGCTCAAATGTCTTATTTTGTCACATTGGTGTTTAAAATCCTTTGTTGAGATTTACCTCAGTGACACAAAGTGACCACACGAGGCAGCAGTAGACCAGCAGCTCCTGTGTCCCTGTGAGCTAAAATCACTGATTTTCTCTATGGACTTTGGTGTGGGAGAGTGAGTGGTTTACAAACTCCAGTTTCCTGTTGGAAAAGTCTGTCTAACAGTGAGATAAAGACTTAAGGTATCATAGATTTGTATTGGGCATAGGTTTTGTCGGTTGAGCCTTTTGATGAGTCGGTAATCAAGTCAACACTGACCGTGCGTTAATAAGATAATATGACCTCACATAAATAATATATATATACTTTAATGTTATGTTGACATCCTCACATAAATCTCTTTTCTGTGTGTGTGTGTGTGAACGGTTAGTTTTAATATTTAAATGTGAAATGATGGTCGTCTTCTGTCGAGGTCACATGATCTTGGAATGTCGTGATATTTCAGGTGGTCGAATGAGGCGTTTAGGTTCCATGATGGTTCCTAAATGAATAATCTGTATGTCTTAAACCCTTCTTTCCATGTTTGTCCAAAAGTGGTCAGTGAATCGGAAAAACCTTCTCACTGCAGAACTGTGTCTGTTTCCTGAAGGAGAAATACTTTGAGAGCATCAATAATTAAAGTGTTAGCAGAGTCTTACACGGAAAAGCATGTCTTTCTCATAAAGGCTTCGACAGAGGGATGACAAACAGAAACACTGGTGCTAATCTGTTTGAGATTAAATGGCTGCATTGCATCCACAGTAAAGCCTTTTCTTCACGATGTAGTCTGAATTATGAGACTTTTTCATCTGAAGTAAACATACTTTTTTTTTTTTTTTTTTTTTTTTTTTACAAAATAAATAAAACCAACATACATTTGTCAAAGTCAGTGACCAAAAAGGACTGACATCTTATTTTGGCCTAATCCATACAATGAATCCACTAATCCAGAATATCATCAACTATACCACGAAACAAAACTTAACACGTTGAAAAGTAACAAAAACTAATCCGACAAAGAACATGACATTAATGTACATTTTCTTAATTTCAATGATAATCCTTCATTTTCTATAACATCATACACCATTTAACTCATTTTAAGACTGAAACATATCAATATTTATTTTAACATTTTGGTCTTACTTTACCATTTTCAAATATAAACAACCTTCTTAAATGATGATTTTCTTCTACTAATTTAAATTTAAGTTGAGTACAGGAAGACTTACAAGAAGATATTGTGGATTTTTAGGTGCAAAATAATAATTATTCTAGGGTCAATAACAGTTTGTTTTCTAAAGAATAGCAATACATTTGGATATTTTTCCTTTAATATTGTCTCCATGTGGCTTCCAGTAATGTCAATACCTGTATGTTCTTCATGGACACGCTGTTTAACGTCAAAGTGTCTTGTATCTCTTTTGATATTATAGGATATTTTGTTGCAGGAAGCTTCGGTTTGTTCTTTTTCTTTCCCTTCCTGCTTTACGTTGTTCAACACGACGTTGTTCAAGAGTCGTGACAAGCGCTCGCTTTATCTGGTCATGCAAATGAGGTGTGTACATGTGTACATGGCTGATATGGAGAAGCTTGAGATAATTTCAGATGGTTTATCTAGGAAAAAGATTCACAGAAGGTTCTGCTGGGATTAAATTGTGCACTAGCTGGAATTGGAGTCTGTTTTCAAACACATCAGCACATTTTCACTCAGTTATATTGCAGTTTTTATTTTATTTTTTATATCTTTGGATCACAATCAATTTTCTTTTTTAATCCAAGTTTCGAACAATTCCAAATGAGTCATAACACATGAAGTTATGATTGTTTTTGAAAGAATTGGATCTTTGTTAAATCTTCAAAACATCTGACGGACAAAAAGAGTTTACACATGTCTTGTGTTTGTCCACAAACCAAAATGATTCAGTTTGTAACGATTTCTTTGTTATATGGAGCAAAGAAACCAGGAAATATTCCCATTTACGAAGCTGAAAAATTCCTTTTGTCAAAAAAACCCAACTCAGAATCATAAATCAAATAATCACTGCAGTTTATTTGTCCCGAGACGAGGACATTTACAGTGTTACAGCAGCAAAAACCTTCAAGTAATAAATTCTAAAACAGCATTTTAACATCGATGAATGAACAATAAAGAAACATTGACTCAAAACATGATAAAAATGGAACAGAATATTCAGTATAGACATGGATTAACTAGAATATAATAATTTAAATATTTATTTGTTATAAACTCTATGCAAAGACATGAATCCTCTGAAAACATGGATTATTGCATCATTTTCCTTCAATCACTTGAGCTGAAATGTCTAAACTCTGTGTAGTTGCTGTGTTTTTAGTCACACAAGTAAAATAGGACTGCAGCTAATGATTATTTTCATAATCAATTTATCGGTCAAATTATTTTCTTGATTAATTGATTAGTTGTTTGGGCCATTAAATGTCAGAAAATGTTAAAAAAAAAAATGTTTCTCAAACCTGGAAATGATGATGTTCTTAAATGTAAATTTGTTTATATGGAGCAAAGAGACCAGGAAATATTCACATTCAAGAAGCTGAAAAATCACAATTACTAAAAAACACTCAAACCGATTAATCACTGAGCAAAATGGTTGATTATTTGTTGCAGCACTAAACTATTTGATCGTCTGGATTGTTTTTGTGTGTTTCTTAACTGCAGTCAGCTGTGGTTATTTTTCACTGCTCAAGTCTTTTCACGTCTTTGCTGAGCGTGTGTTTGTCAGGAAACATTTCCAATCAATTCTCTATTTTCTGTATCTCCACGTGATTTAGGATTTTAAAGTCAACCTGAATTTATTTATTTATTTATTTTTAAGATAAAACATTTGGTGTAAGCAGACAGTTTAAAAATGGCCAAATCTCATTTTGGAACCTGTGTGTCTTCATGTCTGTGTCTCTGTTTGATCTGTCCTCGCTGTGGAAACAAGTATCTGGGACAAACCCAGAGTCTGAATCTCTGGGCTTCACTCCATCTTTTATTTATTTATTTACTTATTTATTTATTTATTTATTTATTTATTCATTTAATGGCAGCCGGACAATAAACGGCCTCAACTGTGTGACTGTGACTCATCACAGTGTGTGTGTGTGTGTGTGTGTGTGTGTGTATTAGCCTTTTTGCTTCAGTTTAGTCCAGTTTCCTCTCGTCTTTTAGCCTCAGTTTGGTCCAGTTTTCTCTCGTCTTTTAGCCTCAGTTTGGTTCAGTTCCTCTCGTCTTTTAGCCTCAGTTTGGTCCAATTTTCTCTCGTCTTTTAGCCTCAGTTTGGTCCAATTTTCTCTCGTCTTTCAGCCTCAGTTTGGTCCAATTTTCTCTCGTCTTTCAGCCTCAGTTTGGTCCAATTTTCTCTCGTCTTTCAGCCTCAGTTTGGTCCAATTTTCTCTCGTCTTTCAGCCTCAGTTTGGTCCAATTTTCTCTCGTCTTTCAGCCTCAGTTTGGTCCAATTTTCTCTCGTCTTTCAGCCTCAGTTTGGTCCAATTTTCTCTCGTCTTTCAGCCTCAGTTTGGTCCAATTTTCTCTCGTCTTTCAGCCTCAGTTTGGTCCAATTTTCTCTCGTCTTTCAGCCTCAGTTTGGTCCAATTTTCTCTCGTCTTTCAGCCTCAGTTTGGTCCAATTTTCTCTCGTCTTTCAGCCTCAGTTTGGTCCAATTTTCTCTCGTCTTTCAGCCTCAGTTTGGTCCAATTTTCTCTCGTCTTTCAGCCTCAGTTTGGTCCAATTTTCTCTCGTCTTTTAGCCTCAGTTTGGTCCAGTTTCCTCTCGTCTTTTAGCCTCAGTTTGGTCCAATTTTCTCTCGTCTTTTAGCCTCAGTTTGGTTCAGTTCCTCTCGCCTTTTAGCCTCAGTTTGGTCCAATTTTCTCTCGTCTTTCAGCCTCAGTTTGGTCCAATTTTCTCTCGTCTTTTAGCCTCAGTTTGGTCCAATTTTCTCTCGTCTTTTAGCCTCAGTTTGGTTCAGTTCCTCTCGCCTTTTAGCCTCAGTTTGGTTCAGTTCCTCTCGTCTTTTAACCTCAGTTTGGTCCAGTTTTCTCTCGTCTTTTAGCCTCAGTTTAGTCCAGTTTCCTCTCGTCTTTTAGCCTCTCCAATTTTCTTTCGTCTTTTAGCCTCAGTTTGGTTCAGTTCCTCTCGTCTTTTAACCTCAGTTTGGTCCAGTTTTCTCTCGTCTTTTAGCCTCAGTTTAGTCCAGTTTCCTCTCGTCTTTTAGCCTCAGTTTGGTCCAGTTCCTCTCGTCTTTTAGCCTCAGTTTGGTCCAGTTTTCTCTTGTCTTTTAGCCTCAGTTTGGTCCAGTTTTCTCCAGTTTTCTCTTGTCTTTTAGCCTCAGTTTAGTCCAGTTTTCTCTTGTCTTTTAGCCTCAGTTTGGTCCAGTTTCCTCTTGTCTTTTAGCCTCAGTTTGGTCCAGTTTTCTCTTGTCTTTTAGCCTCAGTTTGGTCCAGTTTTCTCTTGTCTTTTAGCCTCAGTTTGGTCCAGTTTTCTCCAGTTTTCTCTTGTCGTTTAGCCTCAGTTTGGTCCAGTTTCCTCTCATCTTTTATCAGTAATGATACATTTCATTTAGTTTGTTTTTGTTCTTCTCAGAGAATTCTTGGATTAAATTGAGAGTTTCTGACTTTTAAAGCCATAACTGAAAGATTTAAAGTCAGAATTCTGAGAAAAGTTGAAATTCTTAAATAAAAAAATTCAGAGTTTCTGATTTTTAAAGCCATAATTGTGAGATTTAAAGTCAGATTTCTGAGAAAAAAGTCAAAATTCTTAGATTAAATTGAGAGTTTCTGACTTTTAAAGCCATAATTGTGAGATTTAAAGTCAGCTTTCTGAGAGAAAAGTCAAAATTCTTTCCTGACTTGTATCCTACCATGGCGGCAGCTTGTACAGACGCAGCAGCTGTACTTCATGTTGTAGAGGATTATTTTTGGCCTAAGGGACATTTTATCCTTGTATTTTAACTCATTTATTTTAAACTAGTACTTTAAAATGCTGCTATGTCGCCAATTGTTTTATTTGTTTTATTAATTTTTTTCTGAATGTTGTGTAGGAACATGCATTG
Organism: Brachirus orientalis; assembly: GCA_016785285.1. Taxonomy (NCBI): domain Eukaryota; kingdom Metazoa; phylum Chordata; class Actinopteri; order Pleuronectiformes; family Soleidae; genus Brachirus; species Brachirus orientalis. Next base: position 174,101 of record JAFBJR010001688.1, on the reverse strand, counting down.
ATATTAAAGTAACTTCCTACCTTTTAAAGCCATATGTCTGAGATTTAATCTCAGAATTCTGGCTTTTCTAATCATTTACAAAATGTATATATTCCACTTTTTTTCTTTTACATGTGGCTGTAATCCTCTTTCATATGAACCAATGTTTACACAAAGAGACATGTTCCTTTTTCTTGCAGAGTTTGGGGGGAAAAGAAAATCCCTTGTTTTAAAGTAAATGATGTGCCTATAAAACATGTATGGTGCAGCAGCAGGAGTGATTTAATATGACGGGACAGTGTTCTCTTTGAATATTTGTGTCATGTTGTAAAGTCACTTGTTCAGGCGTTGAAGCTCATTCAGCTTCACCACTGCAGCTGCTTCAGTCGAGTCACTGCAAAAACTGCCTCCTCACAAATCTTTAAATTCCCTTCTTTTAAGGACAATGAATGAATGAATGCTGTTGTTTGGCTAAAAAAAACTGGACAAAATGTAAGAACTTTCCAAAGAAATTCTGCCACGTTAAAAAAAAAAAAAAATTGACTTAAAATGAGTTTTCCTTTACTTAATTTTGAAGCTGAATTTATACATTTATAATTCCTTATATTTGCACACACACTTTTTTCTGTGGATGAATTTTATTTTAGTTTGTGACTGGTAATTAAATCTTAATTCAACCCGTAGTGTCTGTCTAAGACAAAGTTTGATGTTTTCTTTCGTAACATTGATTTTCCTTGTGGACTAATTTCCCCAGAACTTATTTTACTTTCTTAAAATCTTTTTTCTGACATTTTATGCACCAAGTAACTTATCAATTTATCCCAAAAAGTAGTCAGATTATTGGATTAAAAACCTCTTTTATTAAAGTAGATCTCCTCAGTCTGACTCCTGCCGTCATCCTGCTCCCTCTGACACCGTTTTCTTTTTTGTGAATTCTTTCTCTTTCTTTCACCAAATCGCAGAGAGGAAAGGTTGTGGTAAAGCAAAAGGAAAAGCAAACGCACGTGTGTGCATTTTTAAATTAGGATCAGTGTTTCTTTTGCCTCGGTGCTTCACGGTGTTTGTTCGGAGTCTCATTAGCAGAGAGTCATGATGTTTTTTTTTCCTCTGCTGGACTCAGAGAAAACAAATCCACATCCACGGCCTATGCTGTGTTTTTTAATGACAGAGAAGATAGAAGCTGTGAGTGGAGCTGAACTGGACTCGTGGATCACTGAGGTGAAGGCGGGGTTAAGACCGCAGAGCGACGAAGAGAAGCCGCAGCTGCGGGTGAAGCTCTGCACGTCCTTCACGCTCACGCTAACAAGCGCTGTGGTCTAAAGACTCAGCACGTTTATGATGAAGGTGCTGCTGCCAATGCAAATCAACTGTCTGCCATCTACATGAATGATTTTCCACTGCATACACATGCACAATGGCAGTCAAGACAAATATATATATATATATACACTTTTCTATTATTAATATAACAGTTTTCCATATGGAAAGTGAAATATCTGTCCAATTGTAAACCACTCACTCTCCCACACCAAAGTCCATAGAGAAAATCAGTAATTTTAGTTAACGTGGACACAGGAGCGTCTGGTCTACTGCTGCCTCGTGTGGTCACTTTGTGTCATTGATTTAAAATTCAATAAAGGATTTTAAATGCCGAATTGACAAAATAAGACATTTGAACTTAGTGATGGAGGCAGCAGTGGATCAACAACTCCTGTGTGCTGTGATGTAAAATCACTGATTTTCTCTATGGACTTTGGTGTGGGAGAGTGAGTGGTTTATAAAATGACAAAACTTCATTTTCTGTGGGGAAAAAAGGTTGTTCACTGTCAAGATAAAGCAGTGAACATATACTTAAGATATTGTAGACTTAAGATGAAGGTGATTTCATTATGTCAGTCTTTTGTTAAGTGGCTAAAATCTGTTTTTCTTTGCATGTCTACTGGTTTTCACACAGTCTGGGTCATAACATCAGGACGTGTCAGTCAGAAAGTGTCTATTCCAGTTCCCAAATGCAGTTGAAAATCATGTTTTACACTATATTAATAATAATTCATATGGCACCTTTTAAAAACAGAGTGGTTTCACAGAGCAGATTAATGAAAGCAGGCGAGAAACAAACAAAACTAAAAGCAAGGCAAAAAAAGGACAATAATAATTGTACATAAAACATATTTACCAATGTTACAACAATTGTCAATATAGGATAAATACAAAATGCCAGTCAATAGGAAGGAAGGAAGGAAGGAAGGAAGGACAGAGGAAGGAGCTGATGTTCTCGCCCTCGGCCTCATATTTATGAGACTTAAAACCTTCTCCTGGTGCAGAAAGTTCTGCTTCCACCACAGCCCTTCTACGGGTTTGGGTTACACTGCACTGAGTGAGTGACAACCACCTGAGTCCACTGAACCCACCGGTCCACAGAGGCCTGCGGGGGAAGGAAAGGAAGGAAGGGAGGAGAGAAGATGGGGGGTTGGAGGGAAGAAGGAAGGTTGATGATGAAAAAGGAGCTGGAGGAAAAGAATAGAAGAGTGTGTGAGGATAAAAGGGGGAGAATGGATGAAGGAGATGGAGGAGGAGGAGGAAGAGGAGGAGGAGGGAAGGATGGAGAGAAGGAAGCAGCTCCCTGCACAGCTGAGATGCTCTGATTAGTTAGGAAAGGAGGAGAGATGGAGGAGGAGATGGAGAGAAAGAGAAGAAAGACAAGAGAGGTTGATATTGTATTTGCTGATCCTGAGGGAGGCTGTGTGTGTGTGGCTGGTCTTCCTCATGTTGTGGGGACCTAAATGTGTCTCCACACTCACATTATGGGGACTTGTCTTCCTTATGGGGACAAAAATCAAGTCCCCATAAAGTAAATGACTCCATTTTAAGGTGAAGACATGTTTTAAAGTTAGGCTGAGGTTAGGGTTAGGTTAAGGTTAGGGTCAGGGTTAGGGTTAGGGCACTAGTAATTATGGTTAAGGTTAGAGTAAGTCTCCAGGAAATGAATGGAAGTCAATGTGATGCCCTCTGTAGTCATGGAAACCTGTGTGTTTTCTTGTACTTGTTGCAGAGTGAGGACTTCTTTAAAGGGCTTTTTCAGGATTAAGACCTGGTTTAAGGGTTAGGGTTAGGCATCTAGTTGTGATGGTTAAGGTTAGGGTAATGGGCTAGAGAATGTTTTATGTCTATGAGGGTCCTCACTTTGATAGAAGCACAAACTTGTGTGTGTTTGTGTGTGTGTGTGTGTGTGGTCTCTCTCGCAGATGAGTCCACTAATCCATAAACAGCCGTGAGGTACAAATGTGAGGAATAAAATATGATAATAAAGTGTCATAATGTAAGAGCAAACCCCACAGCTGTGTTAGGAATGAAGAGTTAAATAGATTAGAATGTAACCGCTCCTCCTCCTCTTCCTCCTCCTCCTCCTCCTCTTCTCCTTCATCAGTGAATGAATCTGTGGCTTCAGTTCTGGAGAAAAGTCTGACCATGAAATCCGATCCATGACTTCACTGCCTCGTTAAAATCGAGGTCAAGTGTGTGCTCCTTTATTTTACAGCAGTCAGTCCTAGAGACTGATTAAATAAATTGTGCAGATTACTATTACTCTTTTTTTTCTTGTCTTTTAATCACGAGACATTATGTTTGACTTTACATTACAGTTTTTTTATTATGTCCAGAAACAAAATGTCTATTTTTTTAATCAACAAAAATAACTTTGCGTTACAATTTTTTGAATTTCTCTTTATATTTTTCATCTCTTTGAATAGATGAAAAATGCACGCAGTAGGTGTCTTCATGTGGACGTCATCTGCTGTGTCTTACTTTATAAACTTGATTTGCTTTTCCTCCCACTCCAAGTCTCTTTTCAGGAAACTCTAAACCCCTCTGAGCACGTTTGCTCTTTTCTCCACCACAAACCTGCTTTACATTCATAAACTCGAACACGTCGCCTCGTGGGAGCTGTTTGGGTTTAAATCCAGTTGCACTGACGGACACGTTTTTTTTCCTTCATCCACATCCTCTGTTTTCTTTCTGTAGCTGCTGCAGGGATTATTAGAGGTCACCTGTCAATTGTCTTTTCGCTTTGTGTATCTCTTATGTGCCTTCATTCTGTAGCAGCGCTGCCTGCTCCTCAGTGGAACTGGTAACTGAATGCTGAACACAGTGTTGACGTTGGGGGGGGGGGGTGCAGAGCTCACTGGGCACCTTGGCACACTGAATAATAAATATAAAATGAGGAGGATAGTTTTCCTGCTTCCCTTGCAGTGTTTTCATCACAAGGTCTTTGAGGCGAGCTGCTCTTAAACAAGGATTTCGGAAGTAGATTCAGAGGACGTCGCTTTTCAAAAACTGTGTCGAACGTTGTTTTTCAAAAACTTCGGTTTTCAAAAACTGTTGAACGTCGGGTTTCAAAAACTGCGTTGAACGTTGGTTTTCAAAAACTTCGGTTTTCAAAAACTACTGAATGTCGGTTTTCAAAAACTGCGTCGGACGTCGGTTTTCAAAAACTGTTGAATGTCGGGTTTCAAAAACTGCGTCGAACATCGGTTTTCAAAAACTGCGTCAAACGTCAGTTTTCAAAAACTGCGTCAAACGTCGGTTTTCAAAAACTGCGTCGGACGTCGGTTTTCAAAAGCTGCGTCGAACATCGGTTTTCAAAAACTGTTGAACGTCGGGTTTCAAAAACTGCGTCGGACGTCGGTTTTCAAAAGCTGCGTCGAACGTCGGTTTTCAAAAACTGCGTCGACGTCGGTTTTCAAAAACTGCGTCGGACGTTGGTTTTCAAAAACTGCGTCGGGCGACAGGTTTCAAAAACTGCATCGGGCGACGGGTTTCAAAAACTTCGGTTTTCAAAAACTGTTGAACGTCGGGTTTCAAAAACTGCGTCGAACGTCAGTTTTCAAAAACTGCGTCGAACGTCAGTTTTCAAAAACTGCGTCGGACGTCGGTTTTCAAAAACTGTTGAACGTCGGGTTTCAAAAACTGCGTCAAACGTCAGTTTTCAAAAACTGCGTCGGACGTCGGTTTTCAAAAACTGTTGAATGTCGGGTTTCAAAAACTGCGTCGAACGTCAGTTTTCAAAAACTGCGTCGGACGTCGGTTTTCAAAAACTGTTGAATGTCGGGTTTCAAAAACTGCGTCGAACATCGGTTTTCAAAAACTGCGTCGAACGACGTCAGTTTTCAAAAACTGCGTCGGACGTCGGTTTTCAAAAACTGCGTCGGACATCGGTTTCCAAAAGCTGCGTCGAACATCGGTTTTTTCAAAAACTGCGTCGAACATCGGTTTTCAAAAACTGCGTCGAACGACGTGAACGACGTCGGTTTTCAAAAACTGCGTCGGACGTCAGTTTTCAAAAACTGCGTCGAACGACGTCAGTTTTCAAAAACTGCGTCGAACGACGTCAGTTTTCAAAAACTGCGTCGGACGTCGGTTTCCAAAAGCTGCGTCGAACATCGGTTTTTTCAAAAACTGCGTCGAACATCGGTTTTCAAAAACTGCGTCGAACGACGTGAACGACGTCGGTTTTCAAAAACTGCGTCGGACGTCGGTTTTCAAAAACTGCGTCGGACATCGGTTTTCAAAAACTGCGTCGAACATCGGTTTTCAAAAACTGCGTCGAACGACGTGAACGACGTCGGTTTTCAAAAACTGCGTCGGATGTCGGTTTTCAAAAACTGCGTCGAACATCGGTTTTCAAAAACTGCGTCGGACATCGGTTTTCAAAAACTGTGTCGGACATCGGTTTTCAAAAGCTGCGTCGAACATCGGTTTTCAAAAACTGCGTCGAACGACGTCGGTTTTCAAAAACTGCGTCGGACGTCGGTTTTCAAAAACTGCGTCGGGCGACGGGTTTCAAAAACTGCGTCGGGCGACGGGGTTCAAAAACTTCGGTTTTCAAAAACTGTTGAACGTCGGGTTTCAAAAACTGTTGAATGTCGGGTTTCAAAAACTGCGTCGAAGTTCGGTTTTCAAAAACTGCGTCGGACGTCGGTTTTCAAAAACTGTTGAATGTCGGGTTTCAAAAACTGCGTCGAACATTGGTTTTCAAAAACTGCGTCAAACGTCAGTTTTCAAAAACTGTTGAATGTCGGGTTTCAAAAACTGCGTCGAAGTTCGGTTTTCAAAAACTGCGTCGGGCGACGGGTTTCAAAAACTGCGTCGGGCGACGGGGTTCAAAAACTTCGGTTTTCAAAAACTGTTGAACGTCAGTTTTCAAAAACTGCGTCGAACATCGGTTTTCAAAAACTGCGTCGAACATCGGTTTTCAAAAACTGCGTCGAACATCGGTTTTCAAAAACTGCGTCGAACATCGGTTTTCAAAAACTGCGTCGAACATCGGTTTTCAAAAACTGCGTCGAACATCGGTTTTCAAAAACTTGTTGAACGTCGGTTTTCAAAAACTGTTGAACGTCGGGTTTCAAAAACTGCGTCGAACGTCGGTTTACAAAAACTGCGTCGACATTGGTTTTCAAAAACTGCGTCGGACGTCGGTTTTCAAAAACTGCGTCGGGCGACGGGTTTCAAAAACTGCGTCGGGCGACGGGGTTCAAAAACTTCGGTTTTCAAAAACTGTTGAACGTCAGTTTTCAAAAACTGCGTCGAACATCGGTTTTCAAAAACTGCGTCGAACGACGTCAGTTTTCAAAAACTGCGTCGGACGTCGGTTTTCAAAAGCTGCGTCGGACGTCGGTTTTCAAAAACTGCGTCGGACATCGGTTTTCAAAAACTGCGTCGGACATCGGTTTTCAAAAACTGCGTCGAACATTGGTTTTCAAAAACTGCGTTGGACGTCGGTTTTCAAAAACTTCGGTTTTCAAAAACTGTTGAACGTCAGTTTTCAAAAACTGAGTCAAACATTGGTTTTCAAAAACTGCGTTTAACGTCGGGTTTCAAAAACTGCGTCAAACGTTGGTTTTCAAAAACTGCGTTTAACGTCGGTTTTCAAAAACTGCGTCGAACATTGATTTTCAAAAACTGCGTTGAACTTTGGTTTTCAAAAACTGCGTTTATCGTCGGTTTTCAAAAACTCTGTTGGTTTTCTAAAACTGCATCGGATGTTGGTTTTCAAAAACTGTGTCGGATGTATTTACGTGGAGCGGATAAAACTGCAGAAGAGGAAACAGCTTCAGGGTCATCGTGAAACAAATTTGGAGAAAAGAAAGTGAGGAAAGCAAATCCAGGCTGTGTGATGTGGAAAAGACTCTGATGCTGCAAAAAGAATGAAATCACAAAAGTCTGGAAACAGTCAGACAGCCTTAATCAGCTATAATTGAAATTTAATTAAGTTAATTAACGTATCTGGGGTCAGGTTTTGGAGATGGACACATGTCCTCATCCCTGGATGCACTTTCAGAAGGAGCAGGAAAGTCCATGTAAATATATAGATGTAACACATTATGTACATGTGAAACATTTCAGCAGTGGAGTCAAGACTGAAAACTGTTTCTCTTCTGTTCAGGATTCATTTAGTCATGTCCAAAACAACGTCTCAATGTCGCACTTGAGTCATCGTCGTCATAACTCCTCCTCCCCAAACACTGTAACGATATAAAAAACCAGCAGTTTAACCGTCCCGTCTTATCTCGATGTAAAAGCGCAGAAAAAATTGTTATATAATGATGAAAGAAATGAAGAACAGGCTGCTGCTGTGAGGCTGCAGTACCACTGATAGGCAGAGAGGGAGACAGAGAGCAGGACTGGAGCTAAACCAAAATGGTGGAAATGTTGCTTTATTATTATTTATGTTTTGTTAAACAGGAAGTTTTACGCCAATATTCTTCAGAAACACTGACGAACAGTGACGTCCGTGGACTTTGGTCCCCATTAAAGCATATAAACCATTTTCACAGCAGACATTTGTCAACATGAAATGGCGTGGTGGGTTTTCTCTGATTTCCTCTCTCAGTCCAAAAACATGCAGAGGTGAACTGGACCCTGTAAATCAGAGGTCTCAAAGTCACATGACCTGCGGACCAATCAGTGTCTAGTGTGGTTAGTCCGGTCAGGATGGAGCCGGTCAAGTGAAAAATATATTAAAACTGGAGGTGGGCTATATGAAGTTAAAATGATATCATAATATTTTGTCACATTAACAGACAGAATTATCTTGATATTAACTTGTGGGCCACATAAGATTGACCAGAGGGCTGCATGTGGCCTGCAAGCCACGGGTTTGCGACCTCGGCTCTAAACTGACCGTACTGTATGTGTGGGTGAGACAGTGACAATGGTTTTGGGTCTCTGTGTGTTTGTCCTGTGATGGACGGGTGACCTGTCTTGCCTGTGTCAGCTGGGATTGGTTCCCGCGACCCTCATGTGGAGGTTAAAGTGGTAGAAGATGAATGAATGAATGAATGAATGAATGAATGAATGAATTAATTAAACAGTAGAACAAATACAGGTTTGATCAGTAACAATAAAATTTCCTCTCCAGGACTGACAGTTTGGGTCGAGTCTGGGTCGAGTCCGGGTCGTTCTATAGTTCAAGTGTTAGATTAGGTCACACTAAGTTCTTGACCTTTTGACCTGCAGAAGCTGTTTTTGTTGTTGTGGTTGTTGTTATTTTAAAGCTGCATACATGTGCATGTGGTAAGATGACAAATCTAATGGTGGCCTAAAGGCTCATTTCGTCTGTTTTACGTCCATCCATCCGTCCATCCGTCCCAAACGTTGCCTCGTCACTACCCTACTTGCATTGGTATGATTGTTTACCCAATATTACCTGTAGAGGGCAGTGCCGAGTACCAAGTTGCAGACATCTACAGACATGGCGACCATTGAAGAGCTTATTTTACTCTACTTAATCCATGTGGAATGTAATTCCGCACAATCTCACAGAGACACTCATATTTAAAAGTTCGTACGGAGACTCTTCTTCGTCGTTTTCCTGACTGACCGGACTAGTCAGACTCTATGCTGCCCCCTGCCTGGTGCACAATGATTTAGCCTTAAAACACTGTGCTGCACTTGCAATTTTGGTGTTTAAAAATAAAGTCATGAATGTGTCATGAAAATACAGCATTGTTTTAACTGAGTGGGGAGAACACTGAGCTGCTCCAGTAACAGATATTTCTCAGTTTGGGTAGCACTTACCGTGACACCGTTAAATTTCACATTTAATTTAAAATCAGTAAATTGCCTCGTTGAAACCTCTCACACAGTTACACATGGAGTGGCAGTTTCCTGTGGTGGTGGGAGAAGTGGGTTTGTGGTTTGTTGTAGCAAAAGGAAGATGTTTCACTTTAACCCTCTTGTGTCGCTGGCTTCAGGAAAGCCTTTGCAATCCTTTTGTTCCTTTTAAATAAATACCACGTCTCCCGTGACGACTGGGTGACATTAACAGTAACAAGCTGCGCCCACAGCGCTCTCTCTCTGACTCTCTAACATACTGAAAAATTCAAAAATTCCCTGCCTGTCAGTGACTGGGCAGACAGATGAGTGACGGCCTCCTGAGGCACAGTCGGGCTTGTCAGGAAAAAAGTCGATTATCCAGACGTTTAACGGCACAAGAAGAACAAACTTCATCCCTCTTTTCGCCGCGACCTGCCTCGCTTTACTTGTTGACATGGCAACGGCAGAATGAGCCAGAGCTCACGCTGTGACAGCGTGTACCTCCGCTGATGGCTCAAAAAACCTCCAGACTCCTATTTTAGGGTTTTAGTTATGACTCGAGCTGAAGGAGCACATGTTTCCTTCTGCCACTGAAGTCTTCAGGAAACATTCTCATGTTGTTTATGTAAACGAAAATGTGGCCAAGGTTAAGGAACGTTTCATTTGCTCAGGCTGGTCAAGTCAATTTTATTTGTACAGCCCAACATCACTGTGCAGCAAGTGACACCCTCTATCCTTAGACCCTCTATCCTTAGACCCTCTATCCTTAGACCCTCTATCTTTAGACCCCCTATCCTTAGACCCTCTATCCTTAGACCCTCTACCTTTAGACCCTGTATCCTTAGACCCTCTACCTTTAGACCCTCTACCTTTAGACCCTCTATCCTTAGACCCTCTATCCTTTGACCCCTCTATCTTTAGACCCTCTATCCTTAGACCCTCTATCCTTCGACCCTCTATCCTTCGACCCCTCTATCCTTAGACCCTCACACCGTGTGAGGAAAAAAAATGGGAGAAACCTTGTGCAGAAGGTGTCACATGTACAGAGACAAATTCAGCAGATTATAAACAAAACATCAGAATTACAAAGTCATTATTTGCTAGATGTGTTATACTGTAAGTTGCTGATACACAACCCTCTCCAGAACCTTTGAGAAGAAAGGGACATTAGAGATTGGCCTGTAGTTAAAACAAGACGTGTCCAAAGTCCGGCCCGGGGACCAGTTGTGGCCTGTGTTCAAATTTCCACCGGCCTGCAGCCTCTGTCATAAAATCAATAATATGCGGCGTTGTATGTGTAATATATGTTCTCCCAAACTTCTGCTGCCAACTCACAAAGTTAAAGTTTTCTGGATATCTGATGTACCTGAAGAAGCTCCAGGTAATTCACACTGAACGAGTGGAGGTGTGTCCTACTCTCCTGCTCCGCCCCCTCTCCTTGGTTTTCTGACCATTCTCCTGCTGTTTTGAACACGCCTGACTCAAACAATCTTCTGTTGTGTTCATCGTGTAGAGGAAAAACTCTTACAGAAATCAGATTTATTCCCGACATTAATGTCAGGAGATTGTACGACTTTGAACTTGGATTAACCTCAACCTCAATCTGATCTTTGAAGGATGCTGAAGTCTGGCTGCTTTCAGACCTGAACTTTAGTCCAGACTTGTTCTTGGAATTGTCCAGAAGACCTGAAGCTGTCTACAAATTGTAGTTCCCCAAAAAGTCCTCAGGATGTTCTCCCGAACTTCTGCTGCCAACTCAGGAAATTCAGATTTTCTGGATATCTGAGGAAGAACGCAGCTGAAGAAGCTCCAGGTAATTCATACTGATGGAGTGGAGGTGTGGCCTACCCTCCTGCTCCGCCCCCTGGCCTCGACGTTTCGACCATTCTCCTGCTTTTTTGAACCCACCTAACCCAACCAAATCTTCTGTTGCGTTCATCATGCGGAGGAAAAACTCCAACAGGAATTAAATTTATTCATGTTTAGAGATCGTATGACCTTGACCTCCACCGGAACCAAGAAAAGTGGAACGCCACTGTCGTTTTGTTTTTGAAGAGAAAGTGTAAAAGCCTCCAGCAGGAAAAACTCAGTGTGAATATCTGAATATTAAATCACTTCCAGTGGCACTTGTTTGACAGTGAACCCGGAAAAACCTGCAAACATTAACAGCGATGAATTTCACTTCATTACACCAGAGCCATAAATAATGAAACATCACTTCCGTGTGTTTAACGTGTGCCGTGTGCGAGTCGCTCGGAGGTTTTGGGGTTTGTAGTGATTCACGCCACATTTCCATAATTACTGACAGTTGTGGCAAATCTCTCCCCGGCTCCTTCATTCATGAGTCGCTCCCACAGTGAAAAGCCTCCACAGAAACCAATCACTCCCATTTTCATTCTAATTATCAGATTATTTTTGTAATTTATGCCAGAGCTTCTAAAGTGAGACGAGTGCGATGAGGAGAATTGAATCGAGCAGGTGCCAGGAATGATGGATTGATCCTGCTCGAGTGATTTACCATGAGTTTGCGAGCCGCCACCGTCGCTCTGCCCCCTATCTGCGGATCTGAGTAACTGCAGTTTACAAACAACAAACCTCTACACCTGGATCTGTTCTTATAGCTGTTACAATCTTACAGAAACATGACAATCTGAACCATGTTGTATTGAAATTACTGCCCAGCCTGTAATCTGGATTAGGTCCAGAATAAATTTAGTCTGATGGTAGAGTTATGAGAAATTTTTTTTTAGATTTTAAGAAAGTAAAATAAAAGTAAAAATTGTAAAAAAAAAAAAAAAACAAAAGATTTTCAAGAAAGTAAAATGAGCCTAATTTCTTTGAAAAGTTTCTTCTTTTTTGCATTTAAAGAAAAATAATGTTGGCAAGAAAATTTTGCACATGAAAAAAAAAATACTTTGTCTTAATCAGATATTATAGTCTACTTTAAGCTTTAACTTGCTAGTAACATACAGTTATTTTGCTGCCAAATTCATCCATAATAAGGCTGCAATGATTAATAAATTACAAAAACAACAAATTTAATAACTGATTGATTTGTTTGAATGTTTTTTTTTTAATAATCAAAAGCAGTTTCTGTAATGTTTCAGCTTCTTAAATGTATTAAATGTAAACCAGAATATTTTCTAGTTTCTTTGCTCCATATAGTAAAGAAGTCATTAAAACTGAATCGTTTTTTTAAGTTTGTGGACAAGAATCTTCATTGACAGGTTTGATAAAACTCTGATCAGCATTTTCTGACATTTTATGAACCAAATAATAACTAGCGGATTTTGTGAAAATATGTGTTGTTTCATTTGGCAGATTCTTACCAACATTGAATGGGAACATACGTGGGTGATCACCATCCCATCACATAAAACCGCTGACTGATCCTTTAAAAACTGGAGACAGGAAGTTGCTAAGGCTGCTCGTTCCTCTGACGTTGACACTTATGACCTCACATCCTCCCTGAGCTGCCAAACGTGACAGACAGACAGAGAGACAGAGAGACAGACGGAGAGACAGACAGAGTCAAACGAAACCAGGAGCTGGAAGGTCAATCAATGTCTGCTGCAGGTGTCACCTGATGCTGATGTCCTGTACAGAACAGACTGAGCTCTAATGACTCATCATCAAGGACTAATCAGAGAGCAACAGCTCGTCACAGGGACACGCACTGTTTACACAAACCAGCTTCTCACTGCGTCTCTGTGTGAGTCTGATTCTGGTGTTGATTTGACCAGATTCATTTTTCGGATTCCTGAAACCGAGCTCGAGGAACCTGCGGAGACGACTCGTCTCCGCGTAGCTGAGCAGAAAACACTGATGAATGTGGGGGGAAAATGACAAGTGCCAGCATTTAATATTCATAATGATTTTCATTTATTGTCACAGAACTTTGGAGCAAATGTAACGCACCCAATATCCCCTGCAGGGGTTTATGAACTATTCTGATTCTGATGAAGTACGGACAAAAAGTTGGTGCTGAGAAACAGACACAGAGGCTTATTGGTCTATTAGCATCTGTGCCAACTTAAGTCTATGATAAAGTATCTTAAGAAAATGTTTGTGTCTTTATCTCACTGTTAGACAGACAAGTTTGTAAACCACTCACTCTCCCACACCAAAGTCCATAGAGAAAATCAGTGATTTTAGCTCACAGGGACACAGGAGCTGCTGGTCTACAAGTTCAAATGTGTTATTTTTTTCAATTCGGCATTTCAAATCGTTCGCTCACCTTAACCTCAGTGACACAAAGTGACCACACGAGGCAGCAGTAGACCAGCAGCTCCTGTGTCCCTGTGAGCTAAAATCACTGATTTTCTCTATGGACTTTGGTGTGGGAGAGTGAGTGGTTTACAAACTTCAGTTTCAAGGACAAAACAGATTTTAGGCATGTGACAAAAGCAGTAAACTTATAAAATCTATATCAGTTTAAGTCTATGATATCTTCAGAACATGTTCCGGTCTTTATCTCACTGTTAGACAGACTTTTCCAACAGGAAACTGAAGTTTGTAAACCACTCACTCTCCCACACCAAAGTCCATAGAGAAAATCAGTGATTTTAGCTCACAGGGACACAGGAGCTGCTGGTCTACTGCTGCCTCGTGTGGTCACTTTGTGTCACTGAGGTTAAGGTGAGCGAACGATTTGAAATGCCGAATTGAAAAAAATAACACATTTGAACTTAGTGATGGAGGCAGCAGTGGATTGAGAAACCCTGTGTAATGTGATGAAAAATCACTGATTTTCTCTATGGACTTTGGCGTGGGAGAGTGAGTGGTTTACAAACTTCAGTTTCCTGGTAGTTTACTAATTTTAAGATATTATAGACATAAGCTGACGGAAAGCTTATTACACATTTTCAACATGACACCAGAAGAGCATTAAAGGTACAGTGTGTCATATTTAGCCACGTTTTTTGGGGACGTTTCATGTTGCAGTTAAATATCTCTCACATCACTCTTCTCCCAAGTGTGATGTTAAAAAATAGTGGATTTTTTGTTTTACAAGAATGACCGTGAGTTATTTTTATTGTCAAGGCAAACATTTTACACAATTACTAGAAAGGTGAAGTTGGTGGCTCTTACTTTGAAAGTCAGGTTGAAAGGAAGTGGTGCTGCGTATCGAATGATAGCATAAAAATGTGTTTCATTTTCTAAGAATAACTACGAAAAGAAAAATTGAATATAACAATATTTTATTTAAAATCCCCAAATCTTACGTAAATAGTTTGGACCGGAAATTGTTACACTTCACATATGTGCTGAACAAATTTGGTCATTTCAGATTATAAGAAGCAATTTCCACCAAAATGAAACACTTTCACTTGAATAGAAGAAATAATAATTGTAACAAAGACAATAATAGAGGTAAACTATGGTGAGACACTGTCATGGTTAATAAAATTATGTTTCACTAACGAGCTTCTCCATTTCCTTTGGTCCACATCTGAGCGTGACCTTTTGACCCCGGCACATGCAGCTTCCCCGTCCGCACATATCGACTGTTTAGTCTCGGCTCTAATCCTCCCCCTGCTGTTTACCAGCAGCTCGTGGTTCGATGTGACTGCTCCTCCATGACTTCATTACTCCTGCACATCGAGCCTCGGGCCCCGCGTGCCCTCGGGGAGCGCCGCTGATCCCCCGGCGGCCTCGTTACCTTCAGCAGTGGAGGCTGTTTGTGTTCTGTTTTAATTTGGTCCCATTAGTGAAAGTGCAACACTCCGTCTTTCTTGACTTGAAAACACAGAGCTGAAAAACACACAGTGTCAGCGCGAGACAAGAATTTCTGTTTCTGTTTAGCATTTGTTCTTCTTGTTGTTTATACTCTTGTTTGTTTTTAAAGGACTAGTGCCCAAATGTACAGTACTGTGCATAAGTCTTAGGCCACCAGCAGCTTTGTTGTTTTCATGTCACTTTTGTGGTCGTTGGCGTTCAGATTGAAAACATGTGACTAAAAGTCAGTCTTCTACTATATGATCAACCTGTCAGTGAGTTGAACTTGTGCAACATGTGTATGTGATGCTCCAACATGTCTGGAGTAAACCAGGTATAATAGACCTTTTTCACAGCAGCTATTTGTTGGCATGAAATAGTAGGAGAAACACAGGTTTGACCAATAACATTAGGGTTCCATTCCAGGTTTTAAAGAGCCATGGTTGTTAAAAAGATGTTATTTTCAAACTGCATATGTGTTTCTCCATATTTTCCGGATGTGTTCCAATAAAGTGATTGGGAAATAATTATACAGTATGGTCATTATAGCATTGCTAAAACAACAAATCTAATGGTGGCCTCCGACTTATGCACAGTACTGTGTGTGAGCTCCTCAAACCTGGCGTGTACTTCCTGAAAAAACCTGAGTTTGAAATATATTAAATCCTATAAAAACTATAAGAGTTTTTATATTTTTTTTCCTTTTATAACTCTCTGCACTCTCTGCTGCTGAAATGCCGTTGAAACACGTTAACTTGTAATTTAAACTGTTTTAAAACCATGTACTTTGCAAATAAAATGGTTTCAGTCACAGATGAAACAGTTTTATTTAAAATTAAGCTCATTTAATCAGTTTTAGCAAAAGTTTTTTTGTTGCAATTTAAACAGTTTTCAAACTGTGATTTGCTAATTAAATTTTAATAACATTTGTTTTTACAATTGAAACGGTTTTAAACTCTTCTCATCATCATCATCGATGTGAATATTATCTGTGTCTGGTTTAAAACTACACTTACAATTTAAATGAAACACTTTTGAAACTTCTGTTTGCGAGTGAAACAGTTTTAAAACCGTGGAATTTGGAAATTAAACAGATTTAAAACATTGTTAACTTGTATCTTGTTGACAAACCATCTAATTTGCAAATACAAGTTTTAAAACTTGTTTGCTAAATATTTTTTTTTTTTAATTGCATTTGAAATGGTTTCAAATTAAACTTTGTTCAAACTGTTTTCTTGCAACTGAAACAGTTTTGAAACTTGAATAAGGAAATAAAATGTTTTTAAATTGCTGGCAACTTAAACTCTGTCAATATATATTCTATTTGCAGCTGAAAATGTTTTAAAACTCATTTTATTTGCATTTGAAATGATTTTAAAAAAAGCAAAACACAATGACTTTGTCTTATTGGGAGGCAAAACATTATAATGACATTTTTTAAAAGTCAGTGATGGAGGTGACTCTACTGTTGATGTATAACAACCGAAGATCAGGTATCGGCTCATTATCGGCTCGTTAGAGTCACGTCTCCACAGAGGGACGGACTTGTCTCTGTGGACATGAGACCATGTGATTGGTCCAAAACATCACCGGGGAGCTTCTATTCCAGAGTGAAGAAATGTCTCCATTTTTCATGACATTGATTTTTCTGCGCACAAGAAAAATGTGGAAACAGTCGCCGCATTTTTCCGTCTGTTTGCTCAGTTTATCACACAAACTGCAATTAAAACGGTTAAAACTCAGGACAGCAGATATGTACTCGTCAAGTTTGACTGTTGCGTTTGAACGTGTGCTCATGCTTCAAGAGAATCTCTACGTCTGAGATTTGCTGACCGAGTTTCAGGAGTCAGTGCAGCTGATGCATCAGGAATGAGGCTGTTTTTAAAACACATTTCTGTTCACACGACCCGACACAACAGTTAAATAATGACAGCAACACATTCCTGACTTTAGTGAGAGTTCATAGAACGACACCAGGACAAGGTTTTACTTTCCAAACCTTTTCGTCCACTCGCGGCTCGGGACCTAACTATGATATTTGCTCGGCATTAAAGTGGTTTGTTAATTTAACCTGATGAGAAATAAACATTTGGGATGTCAGAGAATAAAAAGCTGATTAAATGAGGGAGAAGCAAAATATTAGAGCTGATTGCACTGTGTGTGTGTGTGTGTGTAGCTGGTCTTCCTCATGTTGTGGGGACCTACATGTGTCTCCACACTCACATTATGGGGACTTGTCCTCCTTATGGGGACCTAAATGTGTCTCCACACTCACATTATGGGGACTTGTCTTCCTTATGGGGACAAAAATCAAGTCCCCATAACGTAAATGACTCCATTTTAAGGCGAAGACATGTTTTAAAGTTAGGCTGAGGTTAGGGTTAGGTTAAGGTTAGAGGTCAGGGTTAGGGTTAGGACACTAGTAATTATGGTTAAGGTTAGAGTAAGTCTGCAGGAAATGAATGGAAGTCAATGGGATGTCCTCTGTAGTCATGGAAACCAGAGTGTGTGTGTTTGTATTTTTAGCTTTTTGAGGTCCAACAAACGTACAGACCTGTCTTTGTGAGGACATTTAGACTTTGTGGGGACATTTTGTCTGGTCCAAACAACTTTAAAAGGCTTAAGACCCGGTTTTAGGCTTAGAATTAGGGTTAGGCTGGTTAAAGTTAGCGTGAGGTTTCAGGTTAACGACGTGTCCGCCCTAAGATTTAAAAACAAGTTTGTGTGTGTTTATGTGTGTGTATTCTTGTATTTGTTCCAGTGGTCCTCATGGAGACCAAAACCTGGTCCTAATGAGGCAGAACCTCATTTCTGAGGAACTTTTAGGACTAAGATTTGAATTGTTGTTATGGTAAGAATAGCTGCACAAACCTGTGTGTGTACGTGTCTTTCTATCCCTGTGGGGACCAAATATGTCCAAACCTATCTTGGTGGGGGACATTTTGTCTGGTTCCCTTGAGATTAAAGGGCTTTTTAAGGGTTAATACCTGGTTTTAGGGTTAGAATTAGGTTTAGGTTAGGGTTAGACAGTTATGTGACGCTTAAGGTTAGGGTAAGGGGTTAGAGAATGTATTGTGTCTATACGAGTGTCCACACAAAGATGGAAAGACCAGTGTGTGTGTGTGTTTTTCAATCAGTATTTGTTCAAACATGTTGTTTTACTTTCACGCAGCGAGTCTTTGATGCACAATTACAGCTTGTCACAACATATTTATGCAGGAGAGTTTAGCTTTTTAGCAGCTTTGGGCTCTGATGCAGGTGACTGTGTGTGTGTGTGTGTGTGTGTGTGTGTGTGTGTGCGTGCGCGTGTGTGCGTGCGTGTGTGTGTGTGTGTGTGTGTGTGTGTGTGCGTGTGTGTGTGTGTGTGCGTGTGTGTGTGTGCGTGTGTGTGTGTTCTTGTACATGCTGCAGAGTGAGGACATTTTGACAAAGTGAGGACATTTTGACAGTGAGGACATTTTGAAAAAGTGAGGACATTTTGACAGTGAGGACATTTTGAAAAAGTGAGGACATTTTGAAAAAATGGGGACATTTTGACAGTGAGGACATTTTGACTTGTGGGGACATTTTGTCTGGTCCCTCACTCTGCTATAAGCACAAACGTGTGTGTGTGGTTCTGACTTGGCTCACAGAACAGTAAATGAACTGGACTGGATGGAGAAGCTGCTTAGTTACGTGTTTTTTTTTTTGTTTTTTTTTTTGGAGTCTGTGTTGTTATTTTTGGTTTGTTTGCTTTCGATGCTTGTTGTTGTTCAGGTTCTTCACTGTCTGTACCTTCAGCGTCATAAGACAGTTAAATATAATACACTTTTATACTCTTTTTGACATTTTGCACAGTATCCATACATTATTTTAATTCATATTCATATCACTCTAAAAAGGAAAATAAAACAAGTCTTTATTTTCCTTTTTTCCCCCTCTAATATTTTATCTTATAGGATAAGCCCTATGTATGTACTGTTGACAAAAGGAATTCTTAAAAATGTTATAAATTATAAAAAAATTGTTATAAATTAAAACCATCAGCCCTCTCCCCATAGAAAGAATTAAAACAAACAAAAAAAAACAAGTTTTAACTGTAATTTATTTCTTTAACAACAAATATTTATAACCTTTAACCTAAACAACAGCATTTTCTTACATTCTGCTTCTCTAAAGCCGACACCGAGATCAAACAGTTTCATAACTGGTATTAATATTGCATTGTTATTTGGTTGCATGACAATAATGAAACTTGAATCTTAAATATAAATGCCTACAACCAATATTTTAATTCAAATTTTTTGTCGACTCGTCCTCAAACAAACCCCACATTGTAGGAAAACAGCAGAAATTCTCATATTATCGTAAAAAGCTACTGATTTTACAGTTTTGCTCCTAAATTTAGATTCTGGGGAGGACGAGAACTTTCATTAGTCATTACATGTGGACGGAGACGTTTCTCAGACTGAACTGTCCTCACCAGTGCTTAGCAACCAGTAAAATATGTATAAGTGCATGTGTGTTTGTGTGAGTGACTGACACAAATGCTGCGTCAGGAGCCGGAAATAGACCGAGTGACTGGAAATAAACGACTCAGACACCGACGATTTTCTCTTCGGTGTCTGAGTGGAACTTGCTGGAAAGTTTCTCTGCGGTTGATTGGTCTCACTCTGACGGCGTCTTCCCGCGCTCTCCTGTCTTCTGTATCACTTAATAAAGAAGAGGAAATAAAAACTCGCCCGTCTCACTGCGGTCACCAGGGGGCGGAACGGAGACAGATTTAAATAAATCAAGCCGCAGGGGAAACAGATGAGATTTCAAATGTAGTGGCAGAGATGACAGATACAGAGCGGAGCTTGACTGCTTTGACTGAAGCGTGTGGATTCACACGGATCCTCATGAGAGCAGGAGAACTCTGTATTTTTAATAAATCCGATGTTTCCTCCTTATGTTCTTTCCTAACCGGCGTCTTTTAGCTTCCTGCTTGTGGTCAGTGGATTCACTTCCAACCCAACTTTATTTATGAAGCATTTATTTAAAAAAACAGCACAGCTGACCCAAGTGCTGTACACAGACATGAGGACAAATACCAAAGTAAATTTAAACAAAACACTTCAATATAACTTAAGTTAAAACATATGTTAAATGTTAAAACTTTCAATTTTCAGCCACAGGAGAAGTAATTGGAGAAGTTAAACCTTTAGCTTCTGCTCTAAATTCCCACATTTTGTCAAACTGGATTTAAACGTTGTCTGTTTTGTGCATTTTTTAAGGGTTTAGTGGTCAGTGTTGTGTTTTTTGAGGTGCGATTGTATTATGTGTTGATTTTATCCACTTAACAAAAGACTCGCTTCAGTTTCAGAGTGTGTTCACGTCATTATCTCACTGTTAGACAGACTTTTCCAACAGGAAACTGAAGTTTGTGAACCACTCACTCTCACTGCTGCCTCCATCAGTAAGTTCAAACGTCTTATTTTGTGAATTCGGCCTTTAAAATCCCCAATTTAGATTTATTTAAGTGACACAAAGTGACCACACGAGGCAGCAGTAGACCAGCAGCTCCTGTGTCCCTGTGAGCTAAAATCACTGGTTTTCTCTATGGACTTTGGTGTGGGAGAGTGAGTGGTTTACAAACTTCACTTTCCTGTTGGAAAAGTGTCTAACAGTGAGATAAAGGCGTGAACATGTTGTTAAGATACTGTAGACTTAAACTGATGTAGATTTTATCAGGTGAGCCTTCTGTTTAGTGGCTTAAATCCATTTTTGAACCATATTTGTCAAAATCAGGAAAGACATTTTTGCGTATTCAGTTTAAAAACACATCCAGGCATCCAGGGAATAACTCCTGCAGCTGTTTATTGTGTTGGTGAATGATTTTAAGGGGCTTACGCTGTCACTTCACTCCACCGTCTCTGACAAACTCATTCATCAGAGCGCTGATAACCAGAACTCATTTACAGCTGACAAATGCTGATCATTAGCTCTCCCTCTTAAAATGGCAGACGACCGTAGAAAGCAGTTTGCCCACGGTTCCTCAGTGGGATTCACCGGACTCCGCGCGTCACCCGTTAGATGTTTTGACGTTCACGTTCACCTGGAGGTTGAAAATGAAGCACTTCACGACACTTCCGACAAACAGCAGGAGCTTGTTTTCACTTTAAACCTCTGTGGCTCAGTGTTCGTGTGGAGGAGGTGACGCTGGTTCAGCCTCTGCAGACGCCGACTCGTCCAATTAGCAGTTGTGTGTTTGAGCTGGTCAAAGTCCTTCTTTAGCAGCTGACAGGGTCCTGACAGCGTCCACCTCGCTGTCTTTGTCCTTTTTTTGTCATTTGTTCCTCTTTCTTTCTCATTATCCTGCTTTCATCTGTTATATTTTTTTACATTTACTCCCTTTATTGCCTCTCTTTTTACTCATATATATATAAAAACACCTCACTAAATGTTATTTCCTCCCGTGTTTGGTCAAATTTTACAACGTTCCTCAAACAGATAAACCACAGATAATCACTTTCATCTCAGTCACACCCTTGGTTCAGGTCAAAAATGACCACCACTGGAAATGAATGGGTAAAAAAGACAGATCACATTAGACTGAAATAACAGAGGGTCACACTGTAACACTGGAGAAACCTGGTTAAACCTACTTTTTTCCCCCCACCTTCACTTTTTTTGTAATTTTACTGAGAGGAGGAGGAAGAAGAGACTATTTCTAGTGAGGTCACTATGGCAACAGTCGAGTTGCAGCAGCTGGAGTCAAAACACGACAGCTTCAAGTTTATAAGTGGTGGGCAGTTTTATACAAATCAACTGTTTTACTTAAGGCTGCAACAATTAATCTGTTACTCAGTTCTAAAATGAGAATATTTGCTGGTTTCTTTGCTCCGTGTTACAAATAAATCATTAAAAACTGATTAATTCAAGACATTTGAAAACATCAGAATTTCAAAGTTTGTGAAACACTGATCAAAACTTTTCTTTATTTTATGGACCAAACATTTAATGAAAGAAGCTTGCAAATAATCATTAGTTGCAACTGTTTTGTTTTGTTTATGTTTATGAAGAAATGTCTTTAAACAATGCCGTGTTTACTGAACGAACAGGAAAAAGATTGTGCAGAGAAAGTTCTGTTTCTGTGTAGATAAGGTCTAAAAAAGTTCATCATCCATCTGGGGCCATAATCTTCCCGAAAAGTGGCTAATTACAGTAATTACAGGAAAACAAATAACCCTTCATAAGTCAATTCAGCCGTTCTCCTCCACCTCCTTCTCTGTAGCTCTCCTCTACGCCACCATCTTTGGAAACGTGACCACCATCTTCCAGCAGATGTATGCAAACACCAACCGTTACCACGAGATGCTGAACAATGTGCGGGATTTCCTGAAGCTCTATCAGGTTCCTAAAGGCCTGAGCGAGCGGGTAATGGACTACATCGTCTCCACCTGGTCCATGTCCAAAGGCATCGACACGGAGAAGGTGAGACTTGGAAGAGCCGATGTTTGTTTGGATTTGTTTATTGTTGTTGGGACTGATTTTGTACTTTAAGGTGACAGAAATATTACATCACTTATGAGGACAAGAGTTTTCTGGATGGATTGCATGACAATGAAGAGACACACTGTCAGCACGAACTTCATCCATCATATGTTAACTTTCTGTGGCCAGTGGAGACACAAGGAAAAACTGATTTTAGCCACTTAATGAAAGACTCACTGACTAAAATCTATGTTGATTTAAGTCTATGATATCTATCTATATCTATGTTAGACAGACTTTTTAACCACTCACTCCAAAGTCCATAGAGAAAATCAGTGATTTTAGCTCTTGGGGACATAGAAGCTGCTGGTCCACTGCTGCCTCGTGTGGTCAGTTTGTGTCTTTGCGATAAGTCTGACTGAAACGTTTCGAATGCTGAAATCATTAAATAAGACATTTGAACTTAGTGATGGAGGCAGCAGTGGATCAACAACTCCTGTGTGCTGTGATGTAAAATCACTGATTTTCTCTATGGACTTTGGCGTGGGAGAGTGAGTGGTTAACATACATCACCACACCACACCCCATGGACCAAGAACCTGACAGAGTTTATAAGTCCCAGACTCTCCACCAGTCAAACAGAACTGAAGAAGCCTCTTGGATGAGAGGCCAAACGTCTTCAAGAAATTCAACTGAGTCCAGTAGCCTTTTTTTTTTTTTTGCTACACTTTTGGTTAACATACATCAGTTTTAAATTGATTTTAGCCATTAACAAAAATTTATCGGCTTAAATCTACAGTATCTTAAGAACATGTTCGCATCTTTATTTCATTGTTAGACAGACTTTTCCAGACTCTCCCACACCAAAGTCCATAGAGAAAACCAGTGATTTTAGCTCACAGGGACACAGGAGCTGCTGGTCTACTGCTGCCTCGTGTGGTCACTTTGTGTCACTGAGGTAAATCTAAATGAAGGATTTCAAACACTGAAGTGACAAAATAAGACATTTGAACTTAGTGATGGAGGCAGCAGTGGATCAACAACTCCTGTGTCCCTGTGATGTAAAATCACTGATTTTCTCTATGGACTTTGGTGTGGGAGAGTGAGTCGTATATTTCTTGTTGGAAAAGGCTTTTTATCAGCAAGAGAAAGCAGAAAACATATTGTTAAGAAACCACAGACTTAAGATTGTATAGTTTTTGACTCTTTCCTTAAATCCCCTCTGGTTACCATGTTTTCACTGAGAGTGAGCATCTGTGTATCAGGCTGGTTTATAGTGACTGTGATCATTTGCAGCTCATTTATCAGCGTCACAAAACAAAAATAATGCTGTAAACAAAGTATCTTAAAACGGCAAAGTGAAGGCTGATTCAACAAACTGACACAATCCCTGCAAACCTTGGTCCAAGTTGTTTATTTAATGGTTATTTTTCAAGTGCAGACAGGAACGTTATTGACCTGCAAAGACCTTTTGTTGCTGTGTAAGACACCAAACTATCCCCTGATAGTGAGCGAATGTGAATATGCACTATGATAATATGTATATGTTAGAATTATACTTTTTTTTACAGAAACAAAAACTCCCAAAGTGCTTTACAAAATTAAAATCTTAAAAGAAGACAATAAATAAGAAGGCAATAAAAACAAGAAAGCCGTAAAAGAACTAAATAAAATGTGGACCATCAGATTAAAAATGGGAATCTAGGCACAATAAATGCACATAAAGCACAACACAAACTGACAATAATTCAACTGGTTTTAAGCTCCAGCTGTTTTCCTGAGCTTTGAATCCACGACTCTTGTGGGACGTGAAAATATTCAACTCCTCCATGAACGCGTGACTTCATGTAATGCATTTGTCGTTAATTTAATATTCACTCTTCTCGCTGTGTGTTTTCACACCTTCTCCTCCTTCTGCTGCTGCTACTGCTGTAGTTTTCATGGAGATAATAATAATAATAATAATAATATTAATAAACTCCTCCTGAGGAGCTTGTTCTCCACCGCAGAACAAACACCTCTGAGTCAGAACTGGGGCCAATTAGTGAGTATTTTTCTGTCACTCTGGGAGCCATTACATGATTCTCAGTCAGCTGTTTACACCGAGCCGAGGCTCCCTGAAGTGTCCCAGATCCACTCCTGTCCGCCACATTAAATAGAGCAAAGAACGATTTTAAAAACCACTGCGTTTTATTTTTATTCTTCACGTGTTGTTTTTATTTGAATGATTAATCGTTGTCATTTTTTTTCAAGTGTAATTTTAGAGGTAAAGAGGTTTGGAACATGATATGGGAGAAATGCTAAATATATGACAGTGAAAAAAGGTTAATTCAAGACTGGGACAGGATTTTTACTCATGGTTGGATGCTGTATTACATTTCACTTTTTTAATGTGCGACAGGTTTGTAATTTTTGTAATATTTAAAATTATTGCCATCTGTAATACTGTGTAAAAAACTTGTTACATTTGTCGCCTTAAGGACAAAAATGTCACCATTAAAACCCATTATAAACTCACTTTAAAAAAAAGAAAAATGTTTACTATGTTTCCAAAGTTGTTACTTTGGTCCAGCAGAAATAAATATACCATAAATACCCAAACCATAATAAAAATTGTTAAAAAAAAAAAAAAAACTTATTTTAACATAGTTAAATCCAAGCAGCATGTTTAAAATCCAGTAGGTGGCGTTGTGTGTTAATAAATAGCCTGTACAAGCTGAAAATGAATTAATTATAATTTAGGATTTTTACTCAGTGCTGCCACTCATGGTATGCTGTATTACATTACTTTTTACAGATTTTATATTTTGTTAGTGTTTATGCGTATAGCATGAAAATTGCTACAGGTGTGTAATATTTAGATCATTAATATTGTATAAAAATAGTTACATTTGTCACCTTAAGGACATAAAATGTCACCATTAAAACCCATTATAAACTCACATTTGTTTTCTTTTTATTAGGTTTACTGTGTTCCCAAAGGTGTTACTTAGGTCCAGCAGAAATAAATATAAAAAAATAAATACCCAAACCAATAGTCATACTTAAGAGTGTAATAAAAATAATAATTGTTACTAAATCTTAGCTAAACATAGTTACATCCGAGGAGCGTGTTTAAAATCCAGTAGGTGGCGTTGTGTGGTGTAATAAATGGCCAGTGGAAGCATTATTTAGAAAATACTGAAAAATAGTTCATTATATTTATTATGTTCAGGACAAATTTTGATTTAAAAAAAACAACAAATTTAAGGTGAAAATAAACGTTTAAATGGGTGTGAAATTTTTTGCACTGAATGTACCGAGAGAAATTAATTAATGAAACTACACAAAGTAAAAAATAAAAAATGTTGTTATGAATAGATTCATATTGTTTTTTTTTTGTTTTTTTTGTTTTTTTTAGCATGAAACAGATTTAATCAGAATTAAACATTTAATTGTTAGTGTTGACCCTCAGTGCACTTTATATAGAGCAGCACTTGGACTGAAATGACCTCTGACCCCAGAGTAAGTTGAAAGCAGATAAACAGTAACTGTTTTTACTGTAATTAATCCTGAGAGACAACAGACAAACGATATGTATTCAGCTCTGCAGCAGCTTTTATTTTATTTTTTGCTGATGTGATTCCCTTGTGTTTCTCTCTCTGTTTTTTTTTTTAACCTCCAGGTTTTGTCCATTTGTCCTAAGGACATGAGAGCAGACATCTGTGTCCACCTCAACAGGAAGGTACGAGTCTGTTGTGCTACGTTTTCTAATCCTACGCTGTATATAAATAAAAAAAAGCTAAACTGATGTAATAAAATAGTGAACTTGTGTTATTGACTTCAATATTTAACCCCTGGTCAAAGAAATAAGAGAATATTTTAAAAATATATACATATATATATATATTCTTCTTATTATTATTATTATTATTTAAAAACTGAGTAAAAATTATAATCCCCTCTATGGATTGAAAATGCCATTGTTTTAAAAGTTAAACAGAGCAAAGAATTCTTAACACAGCTTTTTCAAACATCCTCCTTTTATTTTGGATGCTTCCATTATTTGACTTTGCACACAGAAATGAAATGATTCCACAAAATATGATTGTCCCCCTGATGCTAACAGTCAGCTGTGTCTCCTTGTTGCTGGACAACAGCCTGCAGTGGTTTGTTGGAGTTTGTCTCCTGAGGAATCCCAGCCCATTCTTCTTTGGCAAATCTCTCCAGCTCCTCCACATTTGATGGCCTTCTGGCATGGACCTTGGTCTTCACTTCAATGGGATTTAAGTCAGGACTTTGTGCAGGCCAGTCACTAACGTTCACTCTGGTCTTCTGGAGGTCGTTCTTCACCAGGAGCCACGTATGTTTTGGCTCGTCATTGTCGTGTTGGAAGACAAAGCGACGACCCAGACCCAGTTTTGCTGCTGACTGCTTCAGGTTTTCTTTCCAGATCTTCACATCTCCTTCTTTCTTCATGATTCCTTCCACCTCGATGAGATTCCCAGTTCCAGACTCACTGAAGCATCTCCACAGCATAATCCTCACACCACCGTGTTTCACTGTGGGGACGCTGTTCTTTGGGTTATACGCCTCTGTCTTCTGTCTCCAAACAGAAACAATGTCTCTGTGGACAAAGAGCTCTAGTTTGGTCTCGTCTGACCAAAGGACATGCTTCCAGTATGAATAATCTGGGTTAAAAACTCTTAATCTGTTTCCAATCACTTGGTAAAAACCTTTAAAACAATGACATTTTCACAGAGGGGGTAATAATTGTCTTATGTCTGTCAGACTAGTGAATGCACGACAATTTAATGTGCAAACAGAGAATAACATGTTATGTTATATATGAAAGTGCAAATTAATTTGTGATTTTACTGCCCTCTATGGTTAAAAACAACAATGTTGACACTGGTTTGGTGTAAATAACACAACTATAATTAATGCAGTTTAAAGTTTTCCATTCATATTAATAATAGTCATGTTCTGGGCGCTCTGAGGTGGTGGTGGTGGTGGGAGGGTGGACCCCTGAATTAAATTCAGCTTAGGGCCCCAGTAAGGTTTGGGCCGGCCCTGCACACACTGGTGCCCTCAGTAAGTGACTGTCCAACAAACAGTGGGACAGCTATGGGATTAAAAGTCAGACAAAGACGTTTGACACAAGTCTTTATGTTCCTCTTCATTTCAGACATTTCTATTTAAAAGACATATTTTTATCGGATATTTATGTTTGAAATCCTAATTAGCTTGACATTCACTGAGTCTTCTGATCGTTTCCTGCAGACAAAAAAAAATAGAAACGACACGAGCCACTGGAGATTCAGAGTCACCGTGAGTTTGACTAAATATGAAACTTTTTTAAAGGTCACAGACTGAACGGGAGGAAGTTCATGTCGTTAAAAGTGGAAGGTGTTGACAGGAAGTAGCTGCTCTCTGATCTCAAACTTGAAACAACTTCTTCTTCTGTGTTTCTCAGGTGTTCAACGAGCACCCGGCGTTCCGGTTAGCCAGCGACGGCTGCCTGCGCTCGCTGGCCGTGGAGTTCCAGACCATCCACTGCGCTCCGGGAGACCTGATCTTCCACGCCGGCGAGAGCGTGGACACCCTGTGTTTCGTGGTGTCGGGGTCACTGGAGGTCATCCAGGACGACGAGGTCATCGCCATCTTAGGTCGGTGCTTGTGTTGTTTTATCCCTTTAAAATAGGACTTTTTACATTTTGTGTCTTTATACGTGTACATATCATGTCTTTATCACGTTTTATTTTGTTAATAATTTGAGTCATTTAGAGACATCCTGCTCGGAGACGCTGTGTTGGTCCTTGTTTTTGTCAGAATCATAATGTTTTATTACCAAATAGGTTTGTAGATAGATTGTCCAATTATTGATCAAAAAAGTATCCTAACAATCCATAGAGATCAACAAATATAAGAATTACATATAAAATAATAAGGAATAAAATTCACTATTGGTATACATTTCAAAGCTGATTAAGGTGTAAAAAAAATAAATTGTGATTAGTTATTTTAAAGTTAAACAGACTGAACATACAATTTTTTTTAAGTCAAAATAAACACAAAACCTTAATTTTATCCAATCCAAATTTATTTATAAAGCACTTTAAAAACAACAGCTGAAACAAAGAGATATAATAAAATATTGAAAAATACTAAGACCTAAAAAACAAACAACAAAGCAATAAAATACAGTACAAAAATATATATATATAAATAAGTACTCGTCATTGTCCCATCTTTTTCATTTTCACTCGTTTAAATAATTCATTTTAAACCAGGTTTTTACTCAGACTTTTTAAAAAACCAACCTGTTATTCTGTTATTCTTCTTCACTTCTGAGGACCTCGCCATGTACGAAAAGCCCAAACAAACTGGGCGTGCACATTTTTTATTCCTGCTTGCCTCCCAGCAGGCTTCTACTCTGTTTGTATTCCTTTGAATCTTATCTTTACAATAACCTATAAAGCCTGTCATTGCGCCACCTACTGACGGGTCCTTGAAATCCTTGAAACTTTAGTAAAAACCATCCTAAATAGACATGGGTCATTGAAAGTGCTTGAAGAAAGACATTCAGGTGATATCAAATAAATGTATTATTAAATAAATGTCTCCTGCTGTGCCAGTGTGTCCCAAGGATCCTTAAAATCCTTGAAAGTTTGTGAATTTGCAAAAAAAAAAAGGCCCTTGAATTTTTTTTTGAAAATCTGAAAATCCTCCTAAATAGACATGGGTCATTGAAAGTTTTAGAATTTTATGTAAGAAAGAATTTCAGTTGATATTTAGATAAATGCCTCCCTCGTTTGTTACGACGCCACCTACTGTGTCATGTCCTGCATTGCTTGATGTACGTAGACTAGGCCTACACAGGACAAACATGGAGTCCTAACCCTAACCCATTACTAGCCACTCATGCAGAACAATGAGTGAGTAACGTTAAGCAAGAGAGAGCAAATGAAGTGATGCCTGGAAAATGAAAATTCCAAGAGCGTCCTGCAGTTCAATAAAAGTGGACATTGCCATGGACGAAGACGCTCTGACAAGTTGTCCTCCATCTTAAACTGTGTCAGCACATTCAGTCCTTGAATATGAGGGAACTGGTCCTGGAAAGTCCTTGAATTTGATGTGGAAACCCTGACACTGGCAACAGGAAGTACATGTTCAGTACCAAAGACAGTTTATTTTCATGAAGATTTCAGGGTGAGGTCTACATTTGCTGTTCTCTCGTCTCTCTAGCGCCACCCCATGGTCAGTGCGGGCCTTTGCGATGTCCAGTTCGCAGCTGCACTTTTTCTTTCCTTTTTTTTTTCCTCCCCCTTGATATAAATGGATGTTAAGCGATGTGATTGTGGACGACACGTAGAGAAAGTGCAGCAGCTCCTCTCTGTAGCACGACTCTGCAATGTTTGCTGCTGGCACGTCAGATAGTGATCCATTATGTTAAAGCTATAGATCCCACTGCAGCAGAGATAGTGAGGCTGCGCTGCAACAGCAGTCAGAGGAAATAAACACAAGAAGCAGAGGAGGGAGGAAGAGAGGGAGAGGAGCGGGGAGGACGTTACGGCGATAAGATTGCAAAATATGAAAGAGGAAGAGGAGAAAAATCACATGAGAGAAGAAACTTGGTTAGAAAGTGACATAAATTTGAAAAGTGGGTGAAATGGTGGGAAACAGCGTGGAGCTGGTTCCTCTGTGGTTCTTCTCCTCTTCCTCTTTAACGTCATTAAGAGTCCGAGTCAGAAGCAGCAGCAGAAAATTGCTTCATCACATTGAGGACATTAATCAGTGGTTGTCATCATCATCATCATCATCAGTAGCAGCAGCAGCTGCTGTTGCTGCTGTTGCTGCTGTGGAGAGATACACAAGGTTATTATTGTTGTTGTAATTATTATTATCAAGCATTTGGATATAGTTCCAACACGTCTGCCCTTGTTTTCCACTAATTTCAATCGGATTTTCAGGCGATTTACGTGTCGGTCATGAAGGTCAGTCAATGGTCGCAGTGTAATCTACGGAGCAGCTGCAGTTGTTCTTCATGTCCACTTGATAGTTCCAGCATGGCTTGGAATAGTTTGGCTCAACTCTACTTGTACGTGTTCTTTTTGCTTTTCCATCAGTGACAGTACCTGGTACTTTTTTTAGTCGAGGTTCCAGTCGAGCTGAGCCGATACTAAAATGTGACGTGGACAGACTGCCGGCCACTGATTGGTCAGAGAGCGTCATCACTGGAAGAGTCACGAGCGCGACAAAGTCCGACACGAGAATCAAAGTGAACGTCGAACGGCGAACTGTAGATCAGTTAAAAAGACTTGAAAATCCTGAAAACATGCGTTAATCTGCAACATTTAACAAGGACATTTGTAAAATGTCCATATTTAACAGAGGAGTCTGGTGTATTTAGCGACAGCACTGCTGAAAGACGGAGATGGTGAGCCCAATCACAAGCCGTTCAGCCGTATTTCACTTCAGTGACTGTGTCAGACGGAGTCTGTGCTCCGCTCATGCAGGAAGTACTGAACCATTCAGTGAACTCATCTGTTTAGAAAACTGAGGAAAATGATTCACTGCAAAGAAAACAACTGCTTTGACCGTCACGTGTTTGTGTCCAAACCGAGTAGAGCCGAGCCGTGCTGGAACTGTATGGTGGAAAAGCGCCATAAAAGTCCTTGTTTTCATCAGTAAATATCTCAGAGAGTTTTTCGAAGAATCTGACAACATCGCTGCAGCTCTGCTCTCGCTCTAAACCCTCACAGACACTTGAGTTGTTTCGAGAACAGGAAGTTTACAAACCCTCCAAAATCTCACCGGGAACCGTCGTCGGCTCCGCAGACTCTGGGACGCTAATTGGACATTTTGCGGTCAAACTTTGTGTCGCGTAGCAACCAGAAGAGGATTCCAGTCCTCAGTGGTCGATGCTTCCAGCTGCAGTTTTGTGTTTGAGCAGGAGAACAAAGCTGTCGTCTGATCACGGCTTCAAGAGCAGGAGGAGGATGGAGGGATCAGGAGATCAGCGAGGAAGGAGGAGGTGGGAGGATGGGAGGATGTGAGGAAGGACAGATAAGACGCTGTTCCTCTCAGCGAGTGAGGGAGTCAAAAAAAGGACACTCACCTTCCTCGTCCTCGTGACAGCTGACTCTGCCAACTTCTTTTTTTTACTCTAATGGTGAAGAGGGACGACGCTGTGGCCGTCACCTCAGACAGAGAGAGAGAGATGATGAGGATGATGAGGAGAATAAGAGGAAATGTTTATGAGTGATGTCGTCATTTATCATGTCAGAGTGTTTTTCCATTCATCAGCTGCAGTTTGTCATTTTTTTTCTTTGTAAATGTACTTTGGGACAAGACGGATGGATGAGCAGGAGCAGGATGGAGCAGAGAGTTTTGTCTGGAATCAGTCACAGAAAAGAGACAGGAACTCATCAGGAAAGATGGAGGTTTATTTGGATTTTTCATGAGGCGAGGTTCACATATGATCATCAGTCAGCATTCACGTCGACCAAATGCACTTTTCTTTCCGCTGGATCATGTTTAGGACTCAGACGACACACTGGAGCTAGGGACGAAAGAAAAGACGTGAGCGCTGGAAGGGAGGGGAAAGAGACATGGAGGGAGAGTCAAAGAGACAGATGAGTGACATTTGGAGGCGGAAGAATAGACGAGGAAGTTGATCGACGAGTGTAGACGGAGATGTGGAAGGGAGGAGGTGAGGAAAGAGTGAAGGACGGAGGGATGGGAGGCAGGGTGAAGAGAAAGGAGAAGTGTAGAAGGGAAAAGAGAGGATCTTTTTTTTAAATAAGACAAACATGGAGGCAGAAAAGGAGGAGAAGAAGGATGGAGGGGGAAAGATGACTATGTCTGTGTGTGTGTAGCTGGTCTTCCTTATGTTGTGGGGACCTAAATGTGTCTCCACACTCACATTACGGGGACTTGTCTTCCTTATGGGGACAAAAATCAAGTCCCCATAACGTAAATGACTCCATTTTAAGGTGAAGACATGTTTTAAAGTTAGGCTGAGGTTAGGGTCAGGTTAAGGTTAGGGTCAGGGTTAGGGTTAGGACACTAGTAATTATGGTTAAGGTTACAGTAAGTCTGCAGGAAATGAATGGAAATAAAATGTAATGTCCTCTGTAGTCATGGAAACCAGACTGTGTGTGAGAGTGTGTGCATGTCTTTTTATCCTCGTAGGGACTGAAAAAATATACAAACCTATCTTTGTGGGGACAGTTTAGCTGGTCCCCATGAGTTTAAAGGGCTTTTTCACGGTTAAGACCTGGTTTTAGTGATTAGGGTTAGAATTGGTTTTAGATAAGGGAAAAGATTAGGGTTAGGCACTTAGTTGTGATGGTTAAAGGGCTAAGGCATGAGTTGTGTCTATGTTGTGTCCTTACTAAGCTATAAAAACAAGCTTGTGTGTGTATCTGTTATTCCCTATGTTGTGGGGACCTAAATCTGTCTCCACACTCATATTATGGGGACTTGTCTTCCTTATGGGGACAAAAATCAAGTAACGTAAATGACTCCATTTTAAGGTGAAGACATGTTTTAAAGTTAGGCTGAGGTTAGGGTTAGGACACTAGTAATTACGGTATGGTCTCCAGGGAGTCATGAAAACCAGTGTCTGTGTGTGTGTTCTTGTATTTGTTTCCTCTTTAGGACCTTTTCTGTCCTAAACACTGACCTTGTCAGGACCAGCAGTCCTCATGGAGACCAAAACCTGGTCCTAATGAGGCACGACCTCATTTCTGAGGCACTGGTTTAAGTTTAGGACAAAGAGCTAAGGTTGAGGTGAGTGATAAGGCTTTGTTTACTCTGTTTAAATGAATGGAAGTCAGTGCAGAGTCCTGAGAAAAATTGCTGTTCAAATGTGTGTGTGTGTGTGTGTGTAGTTGTGGTTTTACCAACACTGATTTCCCAAGGCTGAGGAATAAGGCTCCTCCACTCTGCTCTCATTAGTGTCTGCTGGCATCAGGTGGACACTCTCACACACACACACGCACACACACACACACACGCACACACGCACACACACACACGCACGCACACACACACACACACACACACACACACACACACACACTTGAGGGCACACACGTGTCAGTGTAAATTTGTTTATCATGACTCTTTAATTTCTGCAGGTACAGACTGTGGATATTAGTTTCCTCCAGAGACAGTAAAGTCTCTCTCTCTTTCACACACGCACACACACACACACACACTGGTTTCCATGACTTCAGAGGACATCCCA
Organism: Brachirus orientalis; assembly: GCA_016785285.1. Lineage (NCBI taxonomy): Eukaryota > Metazoa > Chordata > Actinopteri > Pleuronectiformes > Soleidae > Brachirus > Brachirus orientalis. Next base: position 140,617 of record JAFBJR010001688.1, on the reverse strand, counting down.
TTGACTTCCATTCATTTCCTGCAGACTTACTGTAACCTTAACCATAATTACTAGTGTCCTAACCCTAACCCTGACCCTAACCTTAACCTAACCCTAACCTCAGACTAACTTTAAAACATGTCTTCACCTTAAAATGGAGTCATTTACGTTATGGGGACTTGATTTTTGTCCCCATAAGGAAGACAAGTCCCCATAATGTGAGTGTGGAGACACATTTAGGTCCCCACAACATGAGGAAGACCAGCTACACACACACACACACATTTGCACATTTTTGTTTAGCATTCCTACTGAGGACACTCCTAAATATAATACATTACCTAGCCCCTAACACTAACCTTTAACCTAAACCTAACTCTAATCCTAAAACCAGGTGTTGAACATGAGGACCAGTCAGAGTTTATTTGAAGTTATTTGGTCCTCACAGAGTTGTATGTTCAGGTAAACACTCCCTTTCCCACAGTAACAAGGCAATACTGTGGCAGCTCCTGTAATTAGTCCTAAGTAATAACCCTCTCATTTCCTCTCATCCAGCAGCTTCACACTGACACCAGCTCTGGACAAGTTCTTTCATGACCCTGTTTGTCCTGATTTCATCAACCAGCATAAGCAGAGCAGGAGAAGTTAATCCTTAAAACAATAAAACATGTACATTTTCTTCAATTGTCACATGTTTAGAGCTTGTACACAAGGAAAAAAGTGATATTACTCACAATAATCACCTGATAAACTCGACATCTGTGTAATTCTGCGATATCTTAAGAACATGTTCACGTCTTTATCTCACTGTTAGACAGACTTTTCCAACAGGAAAGTGAAGTTTGTAAACCACTCACTCTCCCACACCAAAGTCCATAGAGAAAATCAGTGATTTTAGCTCACAGGGACACAGGAGCTGCTGGTCTACTGCTGCCTCGTGTGGTCACTTTGTGTAATTGATTTGAATCTAAATAAAGGATTTTGAATGCCAAATTGACAAAATAAGTTATTTGAACTTAGTGATGGAGGCAGCAGTGGCTCAACAACTCCTGTGTCCCTGTGATGTAAAAGTCTCTCTATGGACTTTGGTGTGGAAGTGTGGAACTTTAGTTTCCAGTCAGAAAACTCTGTCTAGCAGCTAGAAAATACTCTTAAAATATCAAAGATGTATAAAAGCTAATGTAGATTTTATGAGGTGAGTCTTTTTGTTAAGTGGCTAAAATCTCTTTTTTTAAGCCTCTCTGTCTCAGACTGGCTGAAAAAAAAATATTCAATTTCACCTTCCATTGGCTTCTCTTGGTCCAGACTTTCTTTTCTTCTGTCAAAGCCAGTTGGACGCGTTAGTTCTTTCATCAGAGACAGAAAAGTCGTATGAACAGAAGAACAAACACGAGCAGCCCTTTAGCCCGTATTATATATTGATGATTCCACTTGTGCTCCTGGTCTGAGAAAATCCACTCACTCTGGTTCTTTGTTTCGTGAAAATGATGAGCTGATTAATTTCATAATCCATTATTCATGCTGTGTTATGAGAAGGGGATTTTGGTGTGGCTTTGTATTCACACAGCAATATGTTGTGGCCCAGCGAGCAGCAGCAGCAGACGAGCCTCCAGTCACACGTACACACAACACAACGGAGTTACACTCAGACGAATCACCACTGTTTACATTAGACGAGGAATAAATTAACCCCCCAACACTCCCCTGAATTTATCCTTTATGGGTTTTTCCAGGAAAAACCTACAGAAAATGAAAAGCTGCTCTTTCAACCCTCCATCAACCTTAAGGTCTTTGTTTTTAACGGCTTTCATTTTCAATTTTTAACTATTCTTTTCTGTGTTAATGTGTTAATGCATATTAGGGCGGTAACAATTATTTGCTTAATCAATTATTAATCGTCATATTAGTTTGATTTTTTTTTTTTTTTCATTAAATCCATTTCTCTGAGTTTCCAGCTTCTTGAAAGTGAATATTTCGTTGTTTCTTTGCTTCACATTTTGCAAAGAAATTGTGGCCTGAAAATGTTCAAATGAGAAAACCTACCTTCTACCAAATTTTATGTGTTATTTTTTCATAATTCTGTCTGTGTGAATGAATATGTCATGAAGTTTGACAAAGGTTTCATATTCTTTGTGATATCTAAACAACTTCTGAATACGTTGTGTAAATCAGATAGTTACATTCGTCACCTTAGGAACATGAAGTGTCATCACGGAAGCCAATTATAAACGCATTTTTAAAAAAAATCCCATTAATTTTCCATCAATTTCCATAATTTTCAGGGAAAGTTTCCTATTTGGAATATTTCTAAAATTCCCCTGTCCAGGGTGTGACCCCGCCTCTCGCCCTATGTCAGCTGGAGTTAGGCACCAGCGCCCCCCCACGACCCTCAGTGGAGGATAAAGCGGTAAAAAATGAGTGAGAGTGGGTAATCAGGATCAATATTGGTTAAAAATAACATGTAACTGTTTATATGGATGGGACATTTTTGGCTCTTAAAGTGCTGAGAGGGAGAATTTGTCACTATCAAAAAAATATATAAATAAATAAATAGAGCCAGAAAATGGATGTTGCTGCTAATCAGTGACACACGTGTGAACTTTTGACAAATGCGTTGATGACACCAACAGCTTTTCCCATCAGCACAAAAAAGAAATTGCCTGTGGGCCGGAGCGAACACTCACACCACTTTATCTCATGGTGTGAAGCTCTTAGCTGGACGTCGATCCAGTGAAGAGGCTGTTGAGTCTGCTGCTGCCGCTGCTGCTGCCGCCGCTGCTGCTGCCGCTGCTGCTGCTGCTGCTGCTGCTCTAACCCCCGTCAGGCCATTATCCCGTAAAAGTGAGTGGGTGGAGACAGTAATTCAGCTCCTGGGACAATGTCAATCCACCAGCAACAGCATTAATGGCCCTTATTGTACAACAGCTAACGCTGCTGTTAACATGTGAAACACACTCTTTTCACTAAGTGTTGAACTTTTACTCGCAGGCTTTTAATGTGAATCAATGGGGGAAAAAATGGGGTAATTTACTAGTGACCACAACATGTTTGTGCAAAATGGAAAATGCAGGGAGGCGTTTACACTTTATTTGAAATTGTTCACGTCTGACGTCGCAGGCGGGATTTTTATTCCACGTTTATTTGCACGTTTATCGCTCTCTGCTGCCACCTGCTGAAACTATTGTGGATCTGTGCGTTGGTGTCAGTGCAGATGTCTCGCAACTTTTCAGGATTCACTGACGATATATAAATATTAGCTTAACAGTATATATATATATATATATATGTATAGTAAATATAAAGAAATATTATCCTAACAGAAGAAAACCGTTAGAGCCCTAGGCAAAGAGGATGACAAGCAAATGTTACTGATGAATTTATATCAAAATCTATCACTCATTGTGATTAAAAGCACTGACAACAAGTAAGTTAATTAGTTAGTTAATATTTTCACCAGCATACAATGTGCCGTATGATCTTATTAAATTCATTGTTTTTCACTCAAACAACATGTATCCTACCTGGAACGGTCAGGCGGCTGTTTGTGGCCAAGAGTTTGAGAACATTTGAAGAAACACTATTATTATTATTTTGACGAGGAGAGCTGCCACAGTTCTAGTCCATGGTTCTAGAATATACAGTTGAGGACAAATGTATTATTCTCTATGAAAATGTCCTTGTTTTAAAAGTATTTCCCATGTTCTGTTAAACAGAGCACAGAATTTTTAACACAACTTTTCCAAACATCCTACTTTTGTTTTGGATGCTTCCATTATCTGACTTTGCACACAGAAATTAAATTATTCCACGAAAAATCCAAAAACTACAAGGGAAAAACTTAATAGCCCCGTTAAGAACTGACCTTTTTATTGAACCACAGCACAAACCACTGTTGTGCAATGATGTGCTTAACTGTGCAATGATCAAAACTTTAAAAATCCAGTTAAAACTGAGCGTTATCTCCCAATTTACACACAGTATCAAATCTTCAGTAAGGGTTTGAGCTGTCACTTGAGAAAACATCATGACTAAAACAAAAGAAATCAGTTTAGACTTGAGAAACAGGATTGTTGTTGGAAGGTTGTATTCGACTTTGCACACAGAAATGAAATGATTCCACAAAATATGATTGTCCCCCTGATGCTAACAGTCAGCTGTGTCTCCTTGTTGCTGGACAACAGCCTGCAGTGGTTTGTTGGAGTTTGTCTCCTGAGGAATCCCAGCCCATTCTTCTTTGGCAAATCTCTCCAGCTCCTCCACATTTGATGGCCTTCTGGCATGGACCTTGGTCTTCACTTCAATGGGATTTAAGTCAGGACTTTGTGCAGGCCAGTCACTAACGTTCACTCTGGTCTTCTGGAGGTCGTTCTTCACCAGGAGCCACGTATGTTTTGGCTCGTCATTGTCGTGTTGGAAGACAAAGCGACGACCCAGACCCAGTTTTGCTGCTGACTGCTTCAGGTTTTCTTTCCAGATCTTCACATCTCCTTGTTTCTTCATGATTCCTTCCACCTCGATGAGATTCCCAGTTCCAGACTCACTGAAGCATCTCCACAGCATAATCCTCACACCACCGTGTTTCACTGTGGGGACGCTGTTCTTTGGGTTATACGCCTCTGTCTTCTGTCTCCAAACAGAAACAATGTCTCTGTGGACAAAGAGCTCTAGTTTGGTCTCGTCTGACCAAAGGACATGCTTCCAGTATGAATAATCTGGGTTCAAAATTCTTAATCTGTTTCAAATCACTTGGTAAAAACCTTTAAAACGATGACATTGGGTGTAATAATTTTGTCCTCAACTGTATGTTTTTTATAGCAAAATTTTTGGGTCTGACTGTCTTGTCTGTCTACAACTGTCAGAATAGTGAATGCAAGACAATTTTATTGGACAATAACATATTATCTTATCTAATCTTAATTTATCTTATATATAAAATTGCAAATTAATGTGTGATTTTACTGCCCTCTATGGTTAAAAACAACAAGATTGTAAATACAACTATAATTAATGCAGTTTTCCATTCATATTAATCATAGTCATGTACTGAGCGCTCTGAGGTTAACCCAGATTATCCAGTATGAATAATCTGGGTTAAAAAGTCTTAATCTTTTTAACAGCACTTGGGAAAACCTTTTAAAACAATGGCAACTTTCATACATCAGTAATACTGCGGCTCTATAATGACAGAATTACTGTAGAGCGTTTCTGTGGTTCGTGTTCGCGTAGAACAATCTGAGCGATGGTCTCAGGTGAGCAGCTTTGATAAAGCCTGCTGATGGAGGTTAGGGCACCGACACAGTCACCATCACTGTGATCTTTAACTCCAGTGGAAGTGTCTCCACCCGCCCGTGTGACCCGGTCCACTTCCCTCCCTAATTGGCGAGTGCAGTTTCTCCGGGGAGCTCGTTCCAGACGAGTCCTGCTGCTGCTGCTGCTGGATGTTCAGAGAGAGAAGCCGGGCCCTGGAGATGAAATCCACTCACTCACTCGCTCACTCACTCACTCACTCACTCACTCACTCACTCACTCACTCACTCACTCACTCAGTCACCATCTGTGTGGACACTCTGTGGTCGACACAGATTCCATCGACTCGGATGAGTCCACGTTTGTGTGACGACGTCTCTCATCGTGACTTTAATTCAATTTATTTTGTCAACAGGTTCCACATAACTGTGTTCGGTTTATCTGGAGCAAAAAATGTTCGTTTCATCTAACTTAATTATCGCGTATTAAATGAAAAAACATGCTTTATCTCAACAATTACATGTGTCTTAGGTCAACCGAACATACAAAATACGTACAACGTGAACAATCCATTTTTTTGAGTGCCAGGTTAAATAAAGGACAAATAAAAATAATAAAACAGAGGTTTTTATTTTATTCCGCTTCCTCTTTTTTTACCATGTTTTGCGGATTAAAAACGCTAAAGAGTTAGCCGTCTTTTTAATATCACCTAGCTGCTTTTGATTTGAAATTGTTCACGTCTGACGTCGCAGGCGGGATTTTTATTCCACGTTTATTTGCACGTTTATCGCTCTCTGCTGCCACCTGCTGAAACTATTGTGGATCTGTGCGTTGGTGTCAGTGCAGATGTCTCGCAACTTTTCAGGATTCACTGACAATATATAAATATTAGCTTAACAGTATATATATATATATATATGTATAGTAAATATAAAGAAATATTATCCTAACAGAAGAAACCATTAGAGCCCTAGGCAAAGAGGATGACAAGTAAATGTTACTGATGAATTTATATCTAAATCTATATTTTGCGGATTAAAAACCATAATTTTAATAAACGCTAAAGAGTTAGGCGTCTTTTTAATATCACCTAGCTGCTTTTGATGACACAATTTTGTCGTTCTTCAAATTGTAATTCTGTTTGGGTAAATTGGTGGCGTTGCCAAGGAGACGCTCAGCAGTGTTAGCATGCGTTGGTCCGCTCCGGTGATTAGCATGAGCAATTTATGCTGGCACTCGATAAGTCAAGTTTCCAGGTGGCTGCGTTTGGGTCGAGGCCAACGGAACAAAGCAGGTGAATTTATTTAAGGGGCTCAAGAGTTTTGTTAAATTCACGATCGGCCTCCGTATGTAAAGGTAAAGTTACGAAAAGTGTTTTAGTGAAGCCACATCTTTCCAGAATGAGCCATTTTTTTTTTTCCAATATATAATATTTTTATACAACATGGAAATGTCTAAATTGGGACTGCAAACACATGTAGGTATAAATTCATGTTTGATTACACCTATTATATACAGTTCATCAATTTTGTTACCCACTAACAAAATTGTATTAAAATTTTGTTGAAAGCAGTCAAAATGAACAAAAGTTTCATTTAATGGAGGAAATGATGATAATTACATTAAAATATATATATATATATACGAAATCCTGCCAAAAATAATCAGCCAACAGTGTTTTTACTGTTCACACTGAATTGGGTCAATTTATGTCATAATTTTAAACAACTTTAAAGTATGTTTAACTGACAACATAATTACATATATATTTATTTGACACTTTTTCTGTAAATAATTAAATTAATAATTTGTACTTCCATATTAAAACCCCACCATTACATGTAAAGTCAAATTAATCAAAAATCCAATATAAAATTGCTATTTCTACTATTTACTGTAACAAATAAAGAAAATACAAATTTTAGTGTAAAACTGCAGAAATATATTTTTCACAGTTTCTGTGTTTGAAAGGACAATGATATTATTTAAATTAAATTTTATTTTTAAATCACGTTTCTATCCAGTTTTTTTTTAAATAGTTATTTCCTCTTCTCTGAGTCTCTGCCATCTTTTCTTCTTTTAATTCCACTGGGATTAACGTTGGATTTGAAACTGAATGTTCCTCGTCTCATGGTTTCAGTGTCTGAAGGTGAAGTCAGCAGCTCTGGTTGCTAAGGCCAGGTAAAACTGTTGCTAGGGACGAAAAAAGAGTCTGTGTGTGTGTGTGTGTGTGTGTGTGTTATGCAGGGATGCAGATTGTCTATGCACAGTATGTTCCATGTTTTATTATATCTGGTATTTTTCCATACAGATAATCAGAACCATCTGGTTTTCCACTCATGTTTGATCATTTTCCATCATGACTCTCTTGACGATCACGTCTCACCCACTGAATTTCTCACATTTTCTTCTTGTTTGAAGAAAATTACGTACGTGTAAAAAAAGTGTGAACACTAACACTAGCCAAAAGCTACTGTTGGAGTTAGCTCACATCCTGATTGTGTAGCTAAGTTGTGTGGTTCTTGCTCTTGCCAGGTAAAGGTGATGTGTTCGGCGACGTCTTCTGGAAGGAGACCACCCTGGCACACGCGTGTGCTAACGTCAGAGCGCTGACGTACTGCGACCTCCACGTCATCAAGAGAGAAGCTCTGCTCAAGGTTCTGGAGTTCTACACGGCCTTCGCCAACTCCTTCTCCCGCAACCTCATCCTCACCTGCAACCTGCGCAAGCGGGTGAGTTTTAACATGACACACACGCACACACATACATGCACGCACACGCACACGCACACGCGGCTAATGCATCGACCTGTACCAGTGAGAAGCTTCACAGACGTTTCTGTTGAGATGTTCTCTTTAACGACCATGAGCCTCAGGTTGTTGTAAAGAAAACATGTTGCACTACACTGACAGACTTATTTACTTATTACAGTGACAGACAAGGTTTATGGTTGGAAGTTAATCGTTAACGAGCAGGAGTCAGCTGTGTTTTTTTTTTTACTGCATTTAGGCCTTTGTCCACATTCCTGCAGAGCTCCGATATCATCCATGTGACCAAAGGACTAACCAGGAAATTTTTGGGGTAAAACATTTACTTGGAACTTCATTCAGACCCTGGTTCCTGTGGTGGAAGCACAAACAGATCCTGGTAAAGTTCCTTGTTTCTGGAGAAAGTTCCTAATATAGAAACCCACATAGATCCTGGTAAAGTCCCCAATAAAAGTTCCTGATGTAAAAACCCACATAGATCCTGGTAAAGTCCCCTATAAAAGTTCCTGATGTAAAAACTCACATAGATCCTGGTAAAGTTCCTAGTTATTGGAAAAAGTTCCTGATGTGAAAACCCACATAGATCCTGGTAAAGTTCCTAGTTATTGGAGAAAGTTCCTGATGTGAAAACTCACATAGATCCTGGTAAAGTTCCTAGTTATTGGGAAAAGTTCCTGATGTAAAAACCCACATAGATCCTGGTAAAGTTCCCTATAAAAGTTCCTGATGTAAAAACCCACATAGATCCTGGAAAAGTTCCTTGTTTCTGGAGAAAGTTCCTGATGTAAAAACCCACATAGATCCTGGTAAAGTCCCTGCAGTGGAAACACAGCTTTATCTGACCTGTTTTTAAAAAAGTACCCTCATCATTTTACTTTTTTGACTTTTATGATGAAATAGTGTCAGGGAGGTTTGGCCTGACCGCCGCTCGTCTGTGTTTTCTGATGAATCAAACCTGGAGTGGAGCTTTGCCTCAGCTGACACTGATGCGATGCAGAAAACCAGCAGCACTTTATTAAAGCGCGGCCGAGGCGTCTGCTGGGAAATCTGAGCTGTTGAAACAGACATGTTTCATACTTGTGGAGCTGATTAGAAGAGGCTTCAGAACACCTGGACCTCTGACCACACTCCTGTCCTTTCTGCTGCTGCTGCTGCTGCTGCTGCTGCTGCTGCTGCTGCTGTTGTTTACTTCTCCTGTCATTTGGTTTTTCTTACTCTCCATTGTCTCAGGTTTTTCCTCAGCCTGCTGTCAACACAGGTCACCTCATTACGTCTTTGCCTGCCCTGTCACCTCCCTGCTCTCAGCTGCTGCTTTCAGACTCTGCATTTGCAAATGATTCTTTTATTGTTTATAGATTATAATTTATTGATGCTTGTGTTTTGCTTTTGTCTACTACTACATTAACAGTCTTTGAAGGCTCTTAATTATTATTATTATTATTCCATACATTTTTGCATATAAAGTGATAAAATATACACACATACTGGCTTCCTAGGGGTCCTTGAATTCCTTAAAAGTGCTTAAAAACGTCTTCCTGACAGAATAAAACAATGAAACCTGACCCAGCTGCAGATTGCAGATTGTTATAAAATCTGATTTTGGTTCTTTATAGCATATTAAAAGTAAATTAATCACTTTGAGTATGTATGTATGTACGTGCTTGTTTAAATACACTAACTTTGCCACTTTATTAGGGACACCTGTTCACTCTTTGCTGTCTAATCAGAATGTGGCGGTGGCATGTGAATGGGTATGAAAGATGTGTTGTGAAAAAAAACATAGATGCGAGAATGAATGGGTGTGAATGGGTGAAAGTGTCGTGTAAAGCAGCTTTGAGTGGTCATCATGCTGTGTACATGTGTGTGTTTGTGCGTATGTGTTTATGAGGACAGTGGTCAACGCGTCTCAGTTGCAGATGCGTCATGTGTCTCTCTGACTGACATGGATTTGACCTGCTCCATTTCTACGGTACCAGCACATGTTGTTGAATTGAAACACACACACGTGCTGGTTTTACTCTCTTTGTGTGGACCCTCATACACATAATACATACATTCCCTAACCTTAACCATCACAACTAAATGTGTTAAAGCCATTTAACCTCATGGAAACCCGGCAAAATGTCCCCACAAAGAGAGGTTTTTACGTGTTTTGGTCCCCACAGGCATAGAAACACACACATTCTATTGACTTCCATTCATTTCCTGTAGACTTACTCTAACCTTAACCAGAATTACTAGTGTCCTAACCCTAACCCTGACCCTAACCTTAACCTAACCCTAACCTCAGCCTAACTTTAAAACATGTCTTCACCTTAAAATGGAGTCATTTACGTTATGGGGACTTGATTTTTGTCCCCATAAGGAAGACAAGTCCCCATAATGTGAGTGTGGAGACACATGTAGGTCCCCACAACATGAGGAAGACCAGCTACACACGCACACACACAGTCTGTCTGAAAGTGATGGTCATGTGATCATTGCTTCATTGATTATATCTGTAGTAAACTTTTCTGTTTTTTGAATCCGTCTTTGCTTTATTTCATATAAAATCCTTAAAAACCAGCTGGTGTGAAATTCAATTATAATTTCATTTCCCCTTAGGAAACCTTAGAATTGTCCCATTCTTATGGTTGTGTTACCATTATTTGCAATTATTTTAAAATAGATACTAAACTGAAAAAATGTTTTGCGATGTATCTCTTACCACCAGGTGGCAGCAGCAGCAGTTCACTGGACATCGTGTGTGTTTGCAGAAGTTGATTTACGAGGTTTCTTGAATGCGTTTTGAAGCTGCTTCTCTCATGTTTTAATCCTGAATATTCAAATAGAATTGTTTTTGATGGAAATGTCCATCTAAACTGGGTAACAGGAGGCGCTGTGCTGCTGATTTATCGTTGGTTGCCGTTCGTTAAACCACTTTACACTACAGTTGGTTTTTATTTCCTAAAACAACTATCAAATTGATGTCAGTAAATAATAATCCCATTTGTCAGAAAATGCATGATGACTCCAAAAATACCAAAACCGTGGTAAAGAGACAGTCACTTGGTTTAAGCAGCTGTGAATTAACGTAAACTCCACCATCCTGGTGTTGTTTACTCTTGCAAAATCTTTCCTTTAAGGTAAATTAAAGAAGAAACAATAATTTCCCCTTAGGGAACCTTAGATTTGTCCCATTCTTTTGGTTGTGTTGTCCTCATAACTCAAACCCCCAGATAAGTGCAGAAGATCTTTGCTTTAATTTCGTGTCGGAAGTTCTTTTATTTTCTACTTTTCTTCCGGTTTGACTGAGGTAAAAAAAAAAAAGAAACTGACAAACTCCAAAAACCCGAGTTTCAGTGAAAGTTTTACTCTGGGACGTGAATCCGTCTGCGTTGAAGAGCCGATGCTCATCTCGTCTCAGCCCCCGGTGTGTGATTTGCGCTGCTTTCACATCATCAGCAGCAGCTCCTGAACAAACTCGGCTGCTTGAACACGAGTTAAAGCCCGAGTCCAAGTGTCTGTCATTATCTCAGAGTGGGATAATGACTCTGTTTTTCAACATAATCTCTCTGCTCCTCGTGTGTCGTGATTCACAGGGGCGTCTTTCAACCAGCTCAGGAAAGAAAATGGCCTCTGAACTGGGTTAAGTGTTCACATGGACCTGCAGTCACATGGCAACACAGAGTAGGATTAGTGTTATACAAGGTTCCCACGCCTTAACTGACGTCAAATTCAAGGACTTTCCAGGACCAGGTCCCTCAAATTCAAGGACTGAATGTGCTGACACAGTTTAAGACTTGTAAGAGCGTCTTCGTCCATGGCGTCCACTTTTATTGATTTTGCTCAATCCAATTTTTGTCATTTGGGATTATCTTGGATTATCTTGGAATTCTCATTTCCCAGACATCACGTCATTTGCTCTCTCTTGCTTAACTTTACTCGCTCATTGTTCTTCATGGAATCTCATGTCCACAGTGGACAGTGTCCACAATTGTGACTCCATGTTTGTCCTGTGTAGGCCAAGTCTACGTACATCAAGTAATGCAGGACATGAAACAGTAGGTGGCGCCGTAATGAATAAGGAAGACATTTACCTATATATCATATATAGGGCCTTGATTTTATTTATTTTTTTTGCAAATTCACAAATTTCCCTTGGGAACCCTGAAGGAAAACATTGACAGCGGGAGACATTTACCTAAATATCACCTGAACTTCTTTCTTCAAGCACTTTCAATGACCCATGTCTATTTGGAAATTTTTTTTGTATAATATGTTGTTAAACTGACAAAATTTTGTTTTCCTCAGTTGTTTGATATCAGAGCATTTACGTTAATATCCTGTGCCAAATACTGACAACTGACTTTGGTCCTCACTAATGTGAACGTGACACTTTCTGTCCAGAATCACATATTTTATTCATATTTTCATCACTTTACAGTAGAGGTGGGTCCAAGTATCGATTTGGTGATATACAGTATCGTCGTCTCTGCCGGCCATCACTACTTCATGTCTCCTCACGGTGGCGCTGCTCTAATAAATGAGGGAAACTTGGGTGGAAGTTACCTGGAGAAAAACAGGGAAGTTAAGATACAGAGACTTGATGCGCTTTGTTCTTTATGTTGTGAATAAACAGAGAAAATCCTGCACTTTGGACTTTTCATGGAAGTTTTGTTTTCTTCAGTGTAGACAGATTTCATGATGTGCCGCTTCACTGATTATCACTGAATCACTGTATCGTATCGTGAGCTACCCTGGGATTTCCAGGCCTGCCTTACAGGGCGAATGGCTGCTAACGTGCTAACGTGCTAACGTGCTAACGTCCCATGGTTGGAGGCTTGGAGGAGTTTTTTCAGAGCAGCTTGTTCGCTCAGAGGAATTCACTTTAGGGCTAAAGGCTGAAGACGGAGACGCTTTTAGCGGCTTCTGCTGGATTATTCATGTGGCCGTGTCTCTGTGTGTGTGTGTGTTCCTGTACTTGCTGCAGAGTGAGGACCAAAAATTGTATAAACACCTACAAAGTGAGGACATTTTGACAGAGTGAGGACATTTTGTCAAAGTGAGGACAGGTTAGGGTAATGGGCTTGAGAATGTGTTATGTCTATGAGGGTCCTCACTTTGATAGAAGTGCAAACGTGTGTGTGTGTGTGTGTGTGTGTTGACCTTAATAAAACGTCAACACACTGACTGCTCAGGGTATTTTTTTAAAAAGCAAAAAGTGTATTTACTCAGACCTTGTCCTTTCATGATTCCCATGGTTGCTGCCCCCTGGTGGGTGTTGAAGGTTACAGCAACTGGGACGTAATAGGTCATAATATATGTATATATATATATATACATATATATATATTAAGATTTTTTGTTTCAGTTGAGTAATCAGGCTTCAGATAACTAAAATATTTTCCAGTAATTTGACTGACTGACTTTACTCATTTACTTTTAGAATACAATTTTACATAAATTATGTCAAAGGTTTTTTTATTTTAAGTTTGTTGCAGAAGTGAGTCAGAAAAAAAAGGAGCTGATGAATCTTTAATGTTAGAGATGAATGTGTGATGTAAAATTTTTATTGAATGAGTTCACGGTGAGTTAATAAAACATCACACATGTTCTCATTATTAATGGAACCATAAAGGTTAATTGGAGCGCTGACGCTGCCACCGCTGGTCACTGAGAGAACAGCACATTATTACAGATGTGTCCTTTAATTAGTCTTCACACATACAGTGTGTGTGTGTGTGTGATGATGATGAAGATGATGATGGGGATGAAGATGTTCACTTACTTTCACTCAGAGGAACTTCTTTCTTTCTACTCATCCTCCTTTCTCTCTTTCATTTTCCTCCATCTTTCTTTACCTCCCCCTCTTGGCTTTTTTCTCTTCTTCTCACCCCACCTCTCTCCCTCCTTCCTCTCCCTCCCTTTCTTTATTTCCCACCTTCTCCCCCCTTTCTTTCTTTCTTTCTTTCTTTCTTTCTTTCTTTCTTTCTTTCTTTCTTTCCATCTATCCCGTCCCTCCCTTTCTCTCCTTTCTCTCCTTCTCTTCCTCCCTTCTCTCCCTCTTGCTAACACTCCTTCACCAGCCTCTCTTCTCTCCCTCCCTTTTTTCCTCCTTCCCTCCTTTTCTTTCACCCTCTTCCTTCCCTCCGTTCTCTCCCTCTTTCTCTCATTCCTTCTCCTCCATCTTTCTTCACCTCCCTCTCTTACCTTTTTTCCTCCCCTTCTCACCCCTCCTCTCTCCCTCTTTCTAACACCCCTTCTCTTCCCTCCCTTCTCCCCCTTTCCCTCTCTCCTTCTCTCTTTCCTTTTCCTCCCTTTCTTTCTCTCCAGCCTCTCCATTTTCCTCCTTCCCTTCTTCTCTCCTCCCTTCCCTCTTTCTAACCCCTTCTCCCTCCTCTCATCTCTCCCTCCCATCTATCCCTCCTTCTCTCCTCTCCTCATTTTTTCCTTCACATCTTCCCTCTCTACATTCTCTCCCTCTTTCCTTCCCTCCCTCCTACCCCTTTTTCTCCCCTCCCCTCTTTCATTCCTTTCCTTCCCTCCCTTCTCTTTCTCTCCCTTCTTTTCTCCCTCCTTCTTTTCCTCACCTCCCTCCCTCCCTTCCTCTTCTCTCCCTCCTCCTCCTCCTCTCCTGTGAATAGGCTCCTCCCCCTCTCACTCGTCTTCATTGATTTCACTCAGTGAGTCGTTTCTGCTCTAATTCGTGGTGAAATACAGATTGATCTGTTTTAATTGTTTTTTGCAGAAGCAGGAAAACCACAGTTTCCCCTGTGATTTCCACAGCTTTTGTCGGTCAAAGTCGGTCGAGCGGTGACCTCAGTTTTCACAGGTCAAAGGTCAGGATCATGCTATGAGACCTGTTTCAGTCTGGTCCTGTTCAACCCACATTTTGTTTTATAAAACAAATCAATATTTTAATTATTTTTTTACATCTTTTTTTAAAAAAAATCCCAGAATTACTGCAGATTGCGGTTTTTTATGACAGTTTTTTTGGGGTTTTTTTATGGAGTTGATGAACATTTGCATGTACAAATAAGTCCGATTCTAATTTAGCCAGGACAAGGACAAGCGGGGACACTCACTTTTATTGTGTGTGTTTGACTCCACTACACCAGGTGGCGATATTCCTCCTTTCAGCTCGTCAATATCATACATTTCTGGTTAATCTATTATGTCACAGACCAAAACAACTTTAGCTAGCAGCTAGTTGTTAGCATGTCTTTCTGCTGTTCCATAACTTTTTGTTTTTGTTGTCTTCTGTGTCCTGTATTGTCCAGACCAGTTTGGGTTCGTTGGAATTTAAACATGCAACAGTAATTCAACTCGCAACCTCATTATCTGGGTGTGTACCATGTTTACATGTCTTTAAAATTCGAGTTTAATTCAGACTACCACAATATAAAATAAATGATGTTAAAGGAAACCTCTGTGTTTCTCAGTGTAGCAATGTTTCCATACTGTGTCACCCGGTGACACTGCCATGCTGCACACAGGAAGTCATTTATGTCAAGACTGGAAACTCAATGACAGAAAAGTTTCAGAAGTGAATTCTACTGCTCGTTTTTTTTTTTTTTTTGTCTCCGCCCACCCCTGCTCTGCTGCTGTATACACACAAACGCTCCCCTAGTCGGTTCTGATAGTTTTGCCTGACAAATCAGATGAAGGACGCAGCGAAGTTCATGAAGAACAAACAGAGGCAGAATAATAACATCAACAGTGATAATCCACAAATGTTACGTACTGCACCTTTAAACTGAAGCATTCAATGAAGCCATGGAACGACTCTTTTTTTTTCTTCTTTTTAGGCTTCAGTCATTGAAAGGGACAGATTATTAATCCGGTTTAAGACGGGTTCATTCATTCATTTCATCATGCAATAACATGTTCCCATTTGTACTCAATGGCAAAAAAACAACAACAACATTTCAGCACAACTTTTGTCCCTCTCTTTGTTTCTATTTTTACTCTCACCCCGGGTTAAATGCATTCTGGGACATCTCGTATTAATCTCCGTCCTGAGGGACTTGGGATCATGGCCGTCACTTCACAGCACGGGCTTCGGCGTGAAACTGGACCAAAGCCACGTTTGGCAACTGCAGAAAATCACCCCTCCACTGTTATTTATTCATTTATTTTATTTTTTTCCAGCTCTAAAAACAGAAATGTAGAACGAAGCCGCGGGTGAACTTGGCTAATGGTGGGGAAAAAAGAAGCTTCAGGATGATAAAAATGTCACATGACCATGATAATGAGTGGATTATCCTTAACTCCACATTCATCACAACTGAGGCAGCAGGTGTGGAGTTCTTAATCATGGTTTACATTTAAATTAGCTGAATTTCTTTATATATATATATATATATATATATATATATAATAGCTGCGTATGTGTGTGTCATTCATTATTTCATTATATATATATATATATAATTCCAGCAGAACTGCAGTGGAGAAATGAAACAGTTTGACTGAAGAGGGACCGTGAAAAAGTCTTCATGCACCGTTATCTGAATCATATATTCTATACAGTATATATGCTCTGTGTGTGTGTGTGTGTGTGTGTTTCACCATATGTTTTACATAACTCTCCATATTTTAATGCATTTTTAATGTGCTCTCTTTCTCTCTCTCTCTCTCTTCCTCTTTATTGGATCATCTCACATCAGTTTAAGTGAAGAAACACACTGAGGTTGTAGCCTCACATGTTTGTCTCATGTAACAGCGAAACACTGATATTATTGCGTTATGATGATCCATTACTCAGCTCTGTTTTATTAGCAAAGGAATAAATCTGCGACGCTCTGTACGACGACACACACTGTGTGTGCGTGAATGTATATACTGTACGTACAGTATGTGTGTATATATATATAGACAACAATAGACTACACAACAATACACATCAAGTTTTTGATGGTGAAGTGGTTTGGTGTTTTTAGGGGTTAACTTGAGGGTTAACGGTTAGGGTTTTTGAGGGTGAACATAAGAGTTGTTTTGAGGATTAAGTTAAGGTTAAGGGTTTTTCAAGGATTAAATTAAGGGTTACGTGTTTGAGGGTTAGGGGTCAGGATTTTTGAGGGTTAAGTTAAGGGCATTTAGTTGTAATGGTCTAAGGTGGGATCAGGTGGTCAGGGAATGTGTGTGTGTGTGTGTGTTTACATGTTTGTGTAGTTGTGAGGACCCATTTGTTGAAAAAGACCCATCTTTAAAGGGACATTTCTTCTTCTTTTCTTTCATTTTCAAGGGTTTGAGTATTTGATTATTTGGTCCGAATTAGCTTGTGTGTAGTCATTTACCTCATATTGAACTATTGACTCTGCGGAAGTAATCTCAATCAGATTAAATTTAGATTGTGTGTCTTCTCCCAGTCTCCCAGTTCTATTTTTGGCACTCTGATGATGGCGGCTCCTCATGTCTGCCTGTACAGAGCTGTGGTGTTCCTCCCTCTCTGCTGCTCCCTGTCGCTCGCTATTATTGTCATTTTATTTTCTCGGTGAAGCACGAACTGCAGTCAATAGTCAGACCCAACACACACACAGTGAACCCGAGCTCCAGTTTAGATCTTTCTATTCAGTCCAGCTTTGGTTGTGTGAGCCAATCCAGCTTCTATCCATCACTCTGACTGCTGCTGTGTGTGTGTGTGTGTGTGTGTGTGTGTGTGTGTGTGTGTGTGTGTGTGTGTGTGTGTGTGTGTGTGTGTGTGTGTGTGTGAAAAAAAAAAAAAAAAAAAAAAATTTAATCAAATCCACAAACACACAGACAGAATTTCTCCTCCAGCTTCCAGGATTAAACTTCCTTCAGCAGCTCTGCAGGTCATTACTGCACTTCACCCTGTCACAGTGACTCCTGCTCACTGCACACACACACACACACACACACACACACACACACAGTCACACACACACTCAGAGGAAACAAAAACACACACACAGTGTGGTAGAACCAACCATGACTGACAGGATCTCAGGGATTACGCTACATTTCACTTCCTAATCCCAACAGTATCGACAGCAGATCCTTGTGATGTCACTGTCAGTGTCACCACAGACATGTATGAACACATGAACATGAGTTCACACTTTTAATCCTGTCATTCTTTAAGTATTAAAGCTGCAGTAGGTAACATTCTGTTTGAAGGGTTAAGTTAAGGGTTTGGGTTTTTGAGGGTTAAATCATGGTTTATGTTTTTTTTTTTCATGGTTAAGTTAAGTGTTTTGAGGTTTAAGTTAAAGGTTAGAGCTTTTGGGTGTTACCCAAACCCTAAGTGCTAATTTTTTTTCATATTACGTTCCAGTGTATCTTAGGCTAATGTGAACGTGGGACGAGAGCAGAGACGCTGGTTTCATTGCTGTTTGGACTGAGTGTAGTTTACACTGCAAACGTGTGTGTGGGTGTGATGTTGACTCATTACGGGAAGATGAGCATCACAGATTGTTAATTCACCTGAGTTTGCAGACTCTGATGTAAAGAGAATTTATGTAATTACCGACATAAAGCCAACGCTAGCTCAGCTCTCTCTCTCTCACACACACACACAGGTTTGTGCTCCTATCAACGTGAGGACCCTCATAGACATAATACATTCTCTAGCCCCTTACCCTAACCTTAACCTAAACCCAATTCTAACCTTAACCCTAAAACCAAGTCTTAACCCCGAAAAAGCCCTTTAAAGAGGTCCGTCTGTAGAGTCCTGCAGGACCAGGACCAGTTTTTTTGGTCCTCACAAAGACAGAGAACTCTATACTGACGTCTCTTCATTTGGACAGACTCAAAAAAACCTTAACCTTAAACATAACCAGTTAATGACTAGCCCTAACCTTAACAACCTTAACAATTCAATCTTAATCAAATCTTAGTCTGAACCTGAACCAGTTCTTTAGAAATGAGGTTCTGCTTCATTAGGACCAGGTTTTGGTCTCCACGACTGATGATTTAATAAGTTTTTTTCAAGGGTTAAGTTAAGGGTCCACCATTAAGTTGTGATGGATAAGCTTGCTGGATATATTTCAATCCTTTTTTTTATCCTCTCTTCCTCTAGGGTTAAGTTTAGGGTTAAGTCCTCTAGGGTTAAGTTTTAACTTAACACTAAAGGTGTTAAGTTAAAGGACAGGGTTTTTTGGAGAGTTAAGATAAGGGTTTTGTTCCTTTTCTCCTCCTCTGTTTGTCTTCTTTGTTGCTCTCGTCTTCCTTTATTCTGTGATTCTCCATGAATCTTTGCTGTGTTTGCAGTGTGAGCGTCAAATGAAGCCAAAACAAAGCTATGAATACCATTACCACACAGAATACTCTATAGTGTACATACATATGCAAAGCTGTTTGTGACAAACGGCCTCTCTCTCTGTGTGTGCGTGGACACATTAATCTCACAGAATATTTCCTCCTCTCTTTCTTAATGCCCACATTTCCAGTATGTAATATTTTCTATTTTATTCCTCCCCTCCAGGCAGAATATCATGACCTGACTAAAATGAAGACATTACTCAGCCTCTGTGTTTGAAAACACTAAATGCACCCTGACACTCTCCGTCTGCTCTGCTCTTGAATATTTAAAATGTGTTCAGGCAGCTCACAAACATGACCCTATGTTTGTTGTGTCTCCTGTTTCTTCTTATCAAGGCTCCATCAGCTCTGAAATTTAGATTTGACCTGTCGTAAATCCACTTACTCTCCCACACCAAAGTCCATAGATAAAATCTGTGATTTTAGCTCACAGGGACACAGGAGTTGTTGATCCACTGCTGCCTCCATCACTAAGTTCAAATGACTTATTTTCTCAAATCGGCATTCAAAATCCTTGATTTAGGTCAACTCAGTGACACAAAGTGACCACACGAGGCAGCAGTAGACCAGCAGCTCCTGTGTCCCTGTGAGCTAAAATCACTGATTTTCTCTATGGACTTTGGTGTGAGTCGTACACATATTGTTTAATTTTTACATGCATGACATATTGCTACATTTGTGTACACACAAAAAAATGAACAAAGAAACATGCACAGCGTTGACTGGTATTGCTAACAAGGGCTAGCCTTGGATACGCCTCTGCGTTTCTTTTCCGGTTCCTCAACTGGAACGCAATTAGCTTAGACATGATGTCGCTACCTGTTATGACTTTTGGATGGAAATGTAACGCAGCCATATTAAAGGTAACATATCGCCACCTAGTGGAGTACAGGTGGACAGCACTGGGACAAGGACAGTAGAAAAATAAAACAACGTAGTGGAGCTTTAAGTTGTTTCAGAAACATCTCAATTATTTAAGTTAATGTAAAATGAGATTAGTCATTGAGGTTAATTGTGTCACATAGAGACAATGGACGCTTTGTTTTTTTTGTTTTGTTTTTTCAGACAAAATAAAATGAAAACAAATCAAACATCACCAGTGGGATGATTTGAAACCCACGCTGCACTTCTGTCACACCTAATTAAATTAAGTGTTAATCTTCCATTTTCTGCCTGTGGAGATGTGAAATGTGACTGACGCGGCGTCGCCTCACTCTGCCTCCGCTCCGTCTCGCAAACAGGAAGTATAGATGGGTGAAAGGAGGAAGTTGAGGAAGTAGAAATGGTCGGCTGGGCAAATAACGGCCGGACGAGCGGTCGGAGGGCAGAGCTCGCCCTCTCTGACTGAAACACGGACTCGGCTTCACCGTCTATTAGCAGCCTTTTCATTTTCAGAGTAAAAGTGGGAATCGGTGGTTGGACGGCCGCCTGCCTGCCTGCCTGCCTGGGATTTCTGCCTTTGCCGGTGTAATTAGTGTGTAAGTGGATTCAGGAGAGACGCTGGCGCCAGGCTCAGGCTGAATAACCTCAGAGCACTGATGGATAATTTAACACAAATCTCCAGAAGCATGAGCATGCACTGCAGAGGAAACGTGACATGTGGAAAAAAAAAAAAAAAAAAAATCATAATAAAAGTTAAGACAGACTGACATATTTCCATAATAATAAATCTTCCTCCTTCTTTTTATTGTCGGAAAAGAAACTTTATCTGTGATGATTAATGTGCAGCTGTTGGCTGTGAACGGAACCGATGGATTTATTATTCACTGTCTCCACATGAAATGATAAGTCAAGTGAATTTTATTTATGCAGCCCAACATCACCAACACAAAGGGCTTCACAGTCTGTACAGCAGGTGACACCCTCTGACCTTTGACCCTCCGTAACTCTGACTCTCTCTTTAAATCCAGACTCAAAACTCACCTTTTCAAAATAGCTCAGTGTCGTTTCATTGTTCCATCTTCTTTTCTTCTTTTTTCACTGTGTCGTCCTTCTCTGTTGTTTTATTGTATTGTTTTGTTTCTGTAAAGTGTCTTTGAGTGTTTTAAAAGGCGCTCATAAATAAAATGTATTATTATTATTTTACAATATATGGTAATGTTATAATATGTGAGCTGTTGTGTTGAAGAATCAGGGATATCTGGGAAATAAGAGTCAGACCGTTGTGAGCCTCGCTCATATGTTTTAGTTTTTTTTTGCATTATTATTTGCAGTTATCTCATCCTTTGACAGTGTGTCTGTGTGACTGTCAGTCTCTCAGGTGGAGGTCGCTGTGATTGGCTCATTTGAAGAAGATTTGGCTCATCGTGAGTGGATGCTCACTCTTTCCAAACAAACCCTTTCTTGGTGAATTTTAAACTGATGTGGATAGTATTAGTAGTATTTGTTGTAAGTTAGGTACGTTTCATTTGTGCAGGTCAACATAGTAGGTTTAGTAGGCATAGCAGGTAAGCGTAAGGTTAACTTTGAAACTTCAATTTCCTGTTGGAAAAGTCTGTCTAACAGTGAGATAAAGACGTGAACATGTTCTTAAGATATTGTAGACCTGTTTTGTCCTTAAAACTGAAGTTTGTAAACCACTCACTCTCCCACACCAAAGTCCATAGAGAAAATCAGTGATTTTAGCTCACAGGGACACAGGACACAGGAGTTGTTGATCCAC
>JAFBJR010001688.1:105005-118396 GCA_016785285.1 Brachirus orientalis | reverse complement strand
TTAGACAGACTTTTCCAACAGAAAACTGAAGTTTGTAAACCACTCACTCTCCCACACCAAAGTCCATAGAGAAAATCAGTGATTTTAGCTCACAGGGACACAGGAGTTGTTGATCCACTGCTGCCTCCATCACTAAGTTTAAATGTCTTATTTGGTCAATTCGGTATTTAAAATCCTCTGTTTAGATTTAACTCAGTGACACAAAGTGACCACACGAGGCAGCAGTAGACCAGCAGCTCCTGTGTCCCTGTGAGCTAAAATCACTGATTTTCTCTATGGACTTTGGTGTGGGAGAGTGAGTGGTTTACAAACTTCACTTTCCTGTTGGAAAAGTCTGTCTAACAGTGAGAGAAAGACGTGAACATGTTCTTAAGATATCATAAATATAGCAAAGGTTTTATATATGTCCATATAGATGCAGCACATTTTGACATGTTTGTTGTTTTCTGTTCAAAAAATGTTCTGTTTTAATTCACTGGTTTCACTCAGGAGCAAAACTCAGTCTTGAGCAATATTTGATCATAATTATTGATTGACCTAAAACATTTTTTTTTTAAATCATAGTAATGTTTTTTGCACATATTGTTCAGCCCTAATGTGGATTTAACCCAGTGTTGCTTTTACTGGAGTCTTTTTTAAGGGGCTACATGTTTTCACCGTGAGCCTCAGTGTCTCTCGCTGGTTCTCAGAGCAGCGTGTCGCTCACAGCACAGTCACTGCTGACTGTGTGTTTTCTTTTCTCCCCGCCGCAGATAATTTTCCGCAAGATCAGTGAGGTGAAGAAGGAGGAGGAGGAGCGGCAGCGCGCCAAGAACGAGGTGCAGCTCACCATCCCGCAGGACCATCCCGTGCGCAAACTCTTCCAGAAGTTCAAGCAGCAGAAGGAGCTCCGCAGCCAGGGGGCGTCGTCCGGTGCTCAGCTGGACCTGGAGAAGAACCAGCTGCAGGTGGAGCATCAGCAGCAGCAGCAGCAGCAGCAGCTGCACCCGCGCAGCCTGCAGCTCAGTCACTCCAGCCTGCAGCACTCGCTGCCGCTCAGCCTGCAGCGGCCGCACTGCTCCTCCATGCAGAACGGAGCGCCGCCCTGCGGCAGCAGCAGCGTGCTCACCGTGTCTCAGGTCACGCCCATGCAGAGCTCGCTGGCGTACAGTCACGTGGCCGCAGCTGAGCCTGCGGCCAAACAGAACAACTGTGACATCATGGAGCTGCAGCCGAGCTCGGCCGGCGAACACGCCGTCCGGCTGAAGGTCAGCAGCAGCCCCGTGCTCGCGAAGCCGGCCTCCAAGGCCAGCGCGTGGGTGCGCCTGAAAAACAACATGGCCCCCGTGGAGGCCAGGAAGGAGGGGCTTAACAACAACGTTAAAGCTGTTTCAGTGGAGATGCTCTCACAGGAGGGTAAAGGTCAGGAAGCGAGGAGGGGCGGGGACGTGGAGGAGGGCGTGGTGTCGGGCAGCAACCCGCTCCGGAAGACGGACTCCTGCGACAGCGGCATCACCAAGAGCGAGCTCCGCATCGACCACGCGGGAGAGGCTCGCACGCCGGCCGCCGTCACGCCGCTGCTCCACAGTCCTCTCCCCGGAGGGGCGGGGACCCCTCACCCGTTCTGCCCCATCCCGGAGCAGGCCCTGCAGGCGGCGCTGCACGAGACCCGGCTGGAGCTGCGGGACGACATCCAGACTCTGGGAGGACGACTGGGGGCGCTGGAGAGTCAGGTCGCAGAAATCATCAAACTCCTGTCCGAGAAGAGGACGACGTCCGCGGGGTCGGCCTCCACCGCCTCCGCTACCGCCGCCGCCACCACGCCCAAAACCAAAATCCAACGTCAGGACATCTTCACCGTCTCCAGACCGGTGTCTCCAGACTCGGAGAAGGACGAGGCGCTCTGAAGTCAGCTCCACCAGTGGTGGAGTCCCTCACGCCACTGGGCTCGGCGCTCTGACAAAATCAAACTGTCTCCTTTAACATTTGCACACGGACTTTGACGTCCCGGTCACGTGAGCGTGGACACACGGCGGTGACCCGGATCTTTTCTGATTGTACATACCTGTCTATGCATGTCCAGCTGGATTCTGGCCTGCCAAAGAAACAACATCTGATCCCACTTGTACCTGCCTGTATATTATGCAGTTGACTGCATGCAAATCAAGTTTAAAGAGACATTTTATTGAGCTAAAACTGTACATACGAATATTTTTCATTGATAATTTACTATGTGGGCATTCAGGGTTTGCATATTAGTAGCACTAATAAACATTGACGTGATGGTTTGGGGTTTTTGAAGTGTGTTTGTACGAGGTAGTGACGCACAGTCAGTGCTAATTTTGGAAAAAAAAAAACCTACAGTAAATGTTCTTTGCTCACCTTTTAAAATATACACCAGCTTAAATCTAAACCATTTTAATATGGTTTAGATAATAATTTTAGCACCATTTTATATGTTCACGTCTTTATCTCACTGTTAGTCAGAGTTTTCCAACAGGAAACTGAAGTTTGTAAACCGCTCACTCTCCCACACCAAAGTCCATAGAGAAAATCAGTGATTTTAGCTCACAGGGTCACAGGAGTTGTTGATCCACTGCTGCCTCCATCAGTAAGTTCAAATGTCTTATTTTGTAAGTTCGGCTTTTGAAATAGTTAATTTAGACTTAACTTAGTGACACAAAGTGACCAAACGAGGCAGCAGTAGACCAGCAGCTCCTGTGTCCCTGTGAGCTAAAATCACTGGTTTTCTCTATGGACTTTGGTGTGGGAGAGTGTTCGAATATCTGCTGCTTATTGGCAGTGTTGACTGTGTGTCAGTACCTCATACACAACACTTCAAATTACCCAGACTTTTCTTTTAAATAACAGAAAGGGTTTACTGGTAGAGGAAATGTGCATGGATTATTTAGAAATAGAGGAATGGATTAAGGTTTGTTTTTATTTTTTTGCCTGTGAGACGATTTTTATCTTCTCTCTCTCTTTGCATAGTTTCCTCGGTTTGAGGTCGATCTTTTTATATCAATTCTTTGTATTAACTTCTACCTTTGAGTCTGTAGTCGTCCTGAAAGTTACCGGTTAAACCCTGGAATGGTTATTTTTGTCAGAATCCTCCTCGTGTCTATGCATATCTGGATGTCGGACCTTTGTTTTTATCATGGCGGTGAATTGTTTTTGTTCCTCTGCATGAATCAGGGATGTGACGGGAAGCACTTTGGGTCAAAAAAAAAAAAAAAAAAAAAAATGGAAAAACAAAAGGCTGGTGTTTAGTTCCCGTGTCAAAGTTCACACGACACGCACAGGGCAAACGACAACGAGCTCCAGTAATAATTATGAAACAGTTTTTATGACGTTTTTGTCTACACGTGCATGTAAAGGAGTAGTTTTATGCTCCAGTGTGTCAAACCCTGACGTTTGTTCACATTCTGTCCGTCCTCCTCGTCCCGCCGCTCCGCACACACGAGGAAAATCTCTTTCAGTGAAGCCGAACTAAGCCCAAATTATTTTCCGTCGCTCGACAAGCTTGTTTCCGTCCAAGATACGTAAAAACCTGATCAGATTGGATGGTTTTATTATTCAGTTCTGACCGTCACCCCAACACATGTTCAGCTTCTTCAGTGGGAACATGTTCAGGTTCCTTTGCTCCATATGAACAAAGGAATCATTAGAAATGGGATCATTTTGGGTTTGTGGACCAAACGAGACATTTGAGAAAAATCGTCGCCATCATCATCATTTTTCAGCATTTTCTGACATTTTATGGACCAAACCTGAAATCGACAGATTAATTAATTGATGATGAAAAATGCTGGTAAGATGCAGCCTTTCATACATATATGTTACAATTAAATTAGATAAACCAGCAGCAGCAGCAGAAGAGGAGGAGGAGGAGGAGGAGGAGGAGGAAGAGGAGGAGGAAGAGGACAGGACATGAGTCAACATGTCAGATTAACTTCCATTTAACAATAATTCTATTTCGGAACAATCTTCTCAAACTGTGAATGTGTTTACTTTTTACATCAGTTCTTGCCCTTATTATTATTATTATTATTATTATTATTATTATTATTATTATTATTATTATTATTATTATGTTAAAATAAACCTACCTAACTTTTCACTTTTTTACGGAGTTTAAATCAGGGTCAGGAGAAAAGACGGGGCACAGACGTACAGACGCTTGCCATCATGGAAGCCTCAGGTTCTCTTTGTTTGTTTGTTTGTTTGTTTTTGTTTACACAGTGTGGCGTGATTGAACCAACCAGCTGACAGGAAACGGACAGATGTGAGCAGATGTGTCAGAGTTCAGGAGAAACAAAAACCAAAGCAAGAAGCCGTTCAGTTCTGCAGAGGATTAGATTAGATTAGATTAGATTAGATTAGATTAGATTAGATTAGATTAGATTAGACTTTATTGATTCCACAGTGCGGAAAACTCACTTGTTACAGCAGCAAAAAGGTCAGAGGTCGACAAGTGACAAATACAAAAGAACTTAAATGTGATATAAGATGAGCAATAAAAATTATATTATATATATTAAATAGAAAAAGCAATACTTAGAACAGAAATGGAAAAGTATGCAACAAGCATTTTAATATGATTAATAACAATAATAATAATAACAGTTTAATTGAAGAAGTCAACAAATGGACGCGCTGAAAGTCAAATTACACTGACTGTAAAACCTTAGAATAAACAATAACAGTATAATAATATAACAAAAACCAAAGGCTGTGACCTGGTTTCCGACTAGAAAACACATTTATTTTATTATATAGTTTGACATTTGCATTAAAAGTTGGTTTGTCCACAAAGTTTTTCTAGTTTCTTTGTTCACGAGGAGCAAAAGTTATCAAAATAATATTCACATTTTTTAAGAGTAAAACACTTAAACTGATTCATGGATAATCATATTTAATTAATTAACTAGATGATTCATAGCTGATCAATCACTTTGTTTTTGCAATGAGCTCAATATTATTTATTTATTAATTAATTGTTTTTTTGGGGGGGGGGAATCAGTTCTGAGTGAAGTTTCTGTGTTTTTCAGCTTCTTAAATGTGAATATTTGCTGATTTCTTTATTTTTTCCATAAAACAAAGAAACTATTCAAACTGATCAGGTTTGTGTTTGTGGACAAAATCAGGACATTTGAGGACTTTGTCCAAAAACTCAGACAGTAACAGATGACAGATGAATCAGTGATTATGAAAACTTTTTAATTAGCGTTTTTAATGATTCTCTGAACTCCTCACAGCTGTGAATCACAGGGCCGGCCCAAGATTTTATGGGGTCCTAAGGTGGATTTGACTTGGCCCCACCACCACGTAGGAGTCACTTGTACTTGAATATTATTGATTACTAATTATAATATGTATATCTTACTTTTTTTAATGGTAAAATTAAATTAAAACAATTACAAACATTTGCTGCTAACTGCTGCTAACCACTTTATTAGCCTTGTTTTGTTGCTTCAAATGGAAAAACTACAAAATAAAAACAAATAACAGAATACAGATTATTTAGACACATAAATGAATCTAAATATGTCTAGAATTCTTTAATATGTTAAAATGTTTATGTTTAATATGTTAAAATGTTTTTTATCCCCCCCCCCAAACCCGCCATCGTCAGGGGCCCCAAACATCCTCATAGTCCGGGGAACACCTGGGACCGGCCCTGGTGTCGCTTTATTTTAATCTCCTTTAAATCTGGATTTAAAAAAATAATAACAATCTGCGTTGTCTTCATTCATTTATTTGTTTTTGAAAAATCCTGAAGTTTCCACCTGTTTTCAGTCGGTGTTTGTCGGCTGCCGAGCTGATATTCCAGGTAGTAAGTGCCTTGCTCAACGGCGCCCCCCCCCCCCCGCTCCACCGCCCCCCCCCCCCCCCCCCCCCCAGTGTTCAGACTTTGATGATGGCTGCTGCTGTACAGTAACACATGTCACACGTGTGTAGAGCTGCACATCCATGTATGTCCATGTGTACATGTCACTGACACTGAGCAAAGCTATGCAACATGTGATTCTGTCACACGGACATTTGGGGACATTTGTGGACATTTGGGGACGTCTGTGGACATTTGGGGACGTCTGTGGATGTCTGACATTTGGGGACATTTGGGGACGTCAGTGGACGTTTGGGGACGTCTATGGACATTTGGGGACATTCGGGGACATTTGTGGACGTTTGGGGACGTCTGTGGACATTTGGGGACATTTGGGGACATCTGTGGACATTTGGGGACGTCTATGGACGTTTGTGGACGTTTGGGGACGTCTGTGGACATTTGGGGACGTCATTGGACGTTTGGGGTCCTTTGTGGACATTTGTAAATGTCTGTGGACGTTTGGGGACGTCTGTGGACGTTTGTAGACGTCTGTGGACGTTTGGGGACCTCTGTGGACATTTGCAGATGTCTGTAGACGTTTGGGGACGTCTGTGGACATTTGGGGACGTCTGTGGACATTTGGGGATGTCTGTGGACGTTTGTAGACGTCTGTGGACGTTTGCAGATGTCTGTAGACGTTTGGGGACCTCTGTGGACATTTGTAGATGTCTGTGGACGTTTGTGGACGTCTGTGGACGTTTGCAGATGTCTGTAGACGTTTGGGGACCTCTGTGGACATTTGTAGATGTCTGTGGACGTCTGTGGACGTTTGTGGACGTCTGTGGACGTTTGTAGACGTCTGTGGACGTTTGTAGATGTCAGTGGACGTTTGGGGACGTCTGTGGACGTTTGCAGATGTCTGTAGACGTTTGGGGACCTCTGTGGACATTTGTAGATGTCTGTGGACGTTTGTGGACGTTTGGGGACATTTGGGGACGTCTGCGGACAGTTGTCCCTGCAGAGACACTGAGTCTCTGTCACTGAAATGTCTTTAAATGTCGTGGGTTCTTTTGTTTTTTTCATTATCAAATCATTAACATGTTTATTTCTGAACGAGCAGAGAAAAGTGTGCGGATTAAACGAAGGACAAACTAAAACGTCTCCACTCGTATCGTTGGCTTCCACAAGTTTCATCAAGTTTCTTTTATTCAGTCGATTTAAAGAATAAGAATTTGTTTTGCTTTTAATTTTGCTAAAAAAATAAAATAAAATAAAATCATGTCACCAAAAAAATACAACATTGGCACAAAAAGACAATGAAAATGATTTACTGCAACAAAAGGAGAAAATCTGAGATTTAAATGAAGGACGTTAACTTCCCTCCTCCACTAGGGGGCATCAGTCTTATCAACCGTTCATTCTTATGGTTTACCGTTAAGTTTTTTGTTTGTTTTTTTTTAAGGGGACCAGAGTTCAGAGGTTCTGGCAGCTGATTGGTCAAATGTTCCTGGAGCACTTTGAGAAAATAGAGGAAAACAGCGCCACCACCAGGTCACAGTGTTTTTTTTTCTCCGTCACCTCATGAAATAAAAATCTAATTCTCCATGATGTACTGGCTAATGTGCTAATGCTACATGCTAGGTCGTCGACAAAGGGAACAAACAATTGTTTGTGTAAAAATCAGCTGTAATTTAAAAGAAAAAATAAATGATTTGCTGATATTATCAGGCAAATATTTTTCAAAATTTATTTGCATCCAAACAAAGTTTTATTTGACTGTCATCTTTCTTTTTCTCTTCATTCTTTTGTCTTCTTTCCCTTCTTTTACATCGTCTTTCTTCCTTTTTTCTTAAAATCATCCCCTTTTCTTTCTCTTTCTTTGGTAACTTTCTGACTTGAACCTGCTCCTTCCTCCTCTACATGATGACATCATAGCCCCGCCTCCTCTTCCTCCTCTTCCTCCTCTTCCTCCTCTTCCTTCTTTTCCTCCTCTTCCTCCTCTACATGATGACATCATAGCCCCGCCTCCTCTTCCTTCTTTTCCTCCTCTTCCTCCTCTACATGATGACATCATAGCCCCGCCTTCTCTTCCTTCTTTTCCTCCTCTTCCTCCTCTACATGATGACATCATAGCTCCGCCTCCTCTACATGATGACATCATAGCCCCGCCTTCTCTTCCTTGTTTTCCTCCTCTTCCTCCTCTACATGATGACATCATAGCTCCGCCTTCTCTTCTTTCTTTTCCTCCTCTTCCTCCTCTACATGATGACATCATAGCCCCGCCTCCTCTTCCTCCTCTTCCTTCTTTTCCTCCTCTTCCTCCTCTACATGATGACATCATAGCTCCGCCTTCTCTTCCTTCTTTTCCTCCTCTTCCTCCTCTACATGATGACATCATAGCCCCGCCTCCTCTTCAGGCTTCATCATTTATTAAAATGTTTAAATTGCAGTTGATTCTGTGAGAAACAAACCAACAGACAGATCAGTTTCTTCATGACTTTCTTCAGAAACTGGTTTTTAGTTTCAGCTCAGATTCAGTCGTTCAGTCTTTTCTCTCGTTTCTCCTGGAATGTTTTAGAATTTCAACAGTTTTTTTCCTTTACTCATTGATTTGTTGACTAAATAACCTTTTTTGGCAGCAGCTGTTTTGTGGATGTTAATCTCTGACTCCTGTTGTTTTGGACTGTAGTTTCAGATGAATAAACAAACATCTGCGATGCACTTCCTGTCTGTCGTCTTCTTCTCTGTCTGTTTTTACAAACGTCCTCGTCTGAACTCTGCTTCCTAAAGTGGCATTAACTAATCGATCGAGTGTATTGATCTGTGTCAGCAGTTTCATCACGTTCACCTCTGCCATGTCCTCATTTTAAAGCAGCACTTTCTCTTCCGTTAAAAACAAAAACGGACAAAATAAATTCATTCTTGCATTGTTATTATTATTATTTTTTAAAAAAGAGCTGTAAAATAATTCACTAAAATACAATACAATCTTTACTTCAGACAAAAGACTAAACAAAATTAAAGGAAACATCATTATTGTATTCAAGATATCAAGAAATTGTATGTTAAAAACAAACAAATAAAAACCTGCATTTTTTTTCTTTCAGCTCAGTGAAACTCCTGTTGCTCAACATGTCATCGTACATTTTCTGACATGAGCTTGTTTGGAAGTTTGAAGCTGGAAAATTGGACTGTTCATCATAAAAATCAGAAAAGCTTCACTCCCTCCGGATTAACAAATGAAATCTGGTGATTGATCCTCTCTGAGACTGAAAGTGTCATCTCTTCTTTATTGTCAGTCATTTTCTTGCCTGGTCTCCTGATAACGTCACTCGCTGTTAAAGGTTACACTTGTACATTTTTATTTTATTCCAGTTTCCACTGCTTTGTGTTTGAGTGTGTAACTGTCTGGTTTCACTGGATTTACATCATCAGGACCAAATGGAAACAACACCTGAAGCCAAACATCGCAGAAAATGACTCATCGTCATCATCAGCGCTTCACTTTAAAGCCTCCATGTTTGTAAGTACACAAACATATTTATACGTAAGCTTAATACAATAATACAATACAAATGACTTAAAATCAAAGTTTAAGTCAAAAGTGTTTAGGTTTTTTTTTCATTTGTTTGTTTTATCTTTGTCCGATCTGTTGATCTGTGGGGTTTAAATCCAATATAAGTTTATTTATCAAGCATATTTAAAGTCCTCACCAAAGTCCATAGAGAAAATCAGTGATTTTAATATCACAGAACACAGGAGTTGTTGATCCACTGCTGCCTCCATCACTAAGTTCAAATGTCTTATTTTGTCACTTCGGCATTTTAAATCCTTTGTTCAGATTTACATCAGTGACACAAAGTGACCACACGAGGCAGCAGTAGACCAGCAGCTCCTGTGTCCCTGTGAGCTAAAATCACTGATTTTCTCTATGGACTTTGGTGTGGGAGAGTGAGTGGTTTACAAACTTCAGTTTCCTGTTGGAAAAGTCTGTCTAACAGTGACATGAAGACGTGAACATGTTCTGAAGTTATTGTGGAAGATGTTGTTGCTTTAATTAATTTATTATAAACAACAATATAAAATTATGCACAAAATGAATTACTAATGTGAAAACGTGTTTTTATTTATATATGTTTATTATATAAATATGCTTATATTTTTTCACTCCACATAAAATGTAAAAAATAAATTATAAAATACAAAAAAAAACACCCAACTATTTACAATTCAACTTTTAACTATTTAAAATTTCAGCTTTTTCCTTATAAACAAATTTAAAGTGAAACAACACAAAACACGGCAAGATACTGCAGCAGCGGCAGCAACAGTTGCAGTAGACAAACTGGCACCTTCATTAATATCACACTCAACTGACTGTGTTTTATCTTCCCATTGCACTGATGGGTGCAATGGGATGTCACTCATTTTCTCTACTATACTTTTCTAATGCAATTCAATTCAATTCAATTTTATTTGCATAGCGCCAAATCACAACATACATTATCTCAAGGCACTGTACATAATAAGGCCAAAATCTTTACAATATTACAGAGAGAAAAGAAACCCAACAGTTCACACAATGAGCAAGCACTAGGCATCAGTGTAGAGAAAAAACTCCCTTTTAACAGGAAGAAATCTCTGACAGAACCAGACTCAAAGATGTGCGGTCATCTGCCTCGACCGGTTGGGGTGAGAGGAAAATGGGGGACAGAGGAGAGGTGGGGGACAGAAAGGGGGGAGAGAAAGAAAAAGAGGGAGGTGAGGGAGAGACAGAAGAGAGAGACCAGGAGCAAATATACAACAGTTGTATCAAGTTTAGAGTCAGTTATGTCATGTTTATAGAACTACAGTGTCATTTATACAAGCAGCAGCAAAGATTATTGATAAGAAACTATACTGATGAACTTTTAATCAGAGCATAGTAGCAATGACAGCAGTATTATTGTTACTGATAATAATAATAATAACATCATCCAAACTGGATCTGGATCCTGCAGCCTGCAAGATGAGGACAGAGGGATGTGAGCCGGCTCCCGTCCTTCACTTCAAAGAGCCGTTTCCCTGGCGACCGACACATCACTAGTGAACACACGTCGTCCCAAGAAAGTTTGTTTCCATTCACAGGCTTCATTGTCTTTCCATCGATGCCTGGTGGGCCGGGTCGATTTTTGATCCCGGTCCAGCCCAGGACAGCACGGGTCGCGGCCTGAACGAGACCCTGATGATAATTGTTGTTACTGATCCTTGAATCATCCTCTTCTCTGTCTTCTCATCTTGTCTCTCTCCCCCCCCCCCCCCCTTTTTTTTCCCCCCCCCCCCCCCCCCCCATTTTTGTGGAGTTTTCCCCCCTCACCCGGTGTAAGGGTCAAAGGTCGGAGGGTGTCTTTGTGTTTGCGACGTCACTGGACTTGACTAGACTGACCGGCGGTCGGCCTGTTAACCTCTTTGGTCCACTCCTTCTCCACGACTCAGCTTTTCCCATCCAATCACAAACGTCGAGGCCTGTCAGCACTTTGTTCGACTGTGTTGTTTTAAAGCGCTTTATAAATAAAGTTGCATTGGATCGGACTGGATGTTAGTTCTAGTCTTTATGCGTCATCTGTCATCTTTATGCGTCGCCATGGCGACGTTCCGTAGAGACAACGTCGTGACCGTCTGGTCCGTTAGTGCGGCTCCAGCTTCTAATGAGGAGGAATCAATACAGTCTATTGATTATCGTTAAACGAACCGATTGACACGACAGTTTGTGATGGCGGACGTGTGGTTTGGTCGCCATGAGGGTCAGAGGAACGTCCGCTAAATACTGAGACGGTAAAGCCGGGACGTTTTGTTTTGTTTTTTTGATCACGTGACGAGGACAGCTCACAGAGAAAACATTTAAATAAGAGGAGACGGAGACAAAAACCAGCTACATTTTCAAAACGTGAGACTTTTATTAAGTTTGTGGCAGTGAGTGATTTGACAGGGACTCAGAGACACGTCGTCTCCTAGAGGTGCACTTGTTCTTTTGCACCTGAACCGGGTTCTGGGTCTCCATGAGGACTACTGGTCCTGACAAGGTCAGTGTTTATGACAGAAAAGGCCCTGAATGCAAAAACACACACATACTGTAGGTTTGTGCTGCTATTCTTCTCAGGACTCTGCATTGAATTCCATTCATTTGGACAGACAGAATCAGTTAATGACTGATCCTAACCTTAACCTAACCACGATTCAAATCTTAGCAGTTCCTCAGAAATGAGGTTCTGCCTCATTAGGACCAGGTTTTGGGTCTCCATGAGGACTACTGGTCCTGACTGGTACCCCAACCTTAACCTAAACCCAGTTACAATGCATCAATAATCAATAGTACCAAAATAAATCCTGCAAACTCTACCTTTATATTACATTGTTTTACATATTTTATTTTTAATATTTCACAATGTTTGTCTTTTTTGTTTCATTGTGTTCATTTTATTTATGTTTCATTATGTAAAGTTGTCTATCTTTTTTTAAATTTGCTTTCATGACCAAAACATTTTAACATTATTAGGATGAATTATGCTTCTAAATGATACTTTTATACGTACTTAAATATACCTGAGTGTAAAAATATCAAAACCATCAACGTGCCTCTGTCACACTTTGATCAGAACAGTTTTGTTTTTCTACTCTACAGGAGGTCAGAGGTCAGAGGTCAGCTGTGGCAGTCATGTGGCGTCACTTCTCTCACTGGGCTCAGAACTGCAAACCGCTATCGTTAAATGGGATTGGGATTATTTCCACACTCACTTAGTCGCCCTTTGATCATGTGACCTTTTTAATAATTAGACCTTTAAAACAATAATCAGAGCTCGATGGGAGGAAAATAATGAGGCTGCTCGTTAAGAGATCAATTAACTGACCTGAGCTAAACTTCCTGCTGAGTATGGAAGAGTGTGTGTGTGTAGCTGGTCTTCCTCATGTTGTGGGGACCTAAATGTGTCTCCACACTCACATTACGGGGACTTGTCTTCCTTATGGGGACAAAAATCAAGTCCCCATAACGTAAATGACTCCATTTTAAGGTGAAGACATGTTTTAAAGTTAGGCTGAGGTTAGGGTTAGGTTAAGGTTAGAGGTCAGGGTTAGGGTTAGGACACTAGTAATTATGGTTAAGGTTAGGGAGCTAGAGAATGTGTTATGTCTATGAGGGTCCTCACTTTGATAGAAGCACAAACATGTGAATGTGTGTGTCTGTGTGTGTGTGTCTGTGTGTGTGTGTCTGTCTGTGTGTGTGTCTGTGTGTCTGTGTATGTGTGTGTCTGTCTGTGTGTGTGTGTCTGTCTGTGTGTGTGTCTGTGTATGTGTGTGTCTGTCTGTCTGTGTGTGTGTGTGTCTGTCTGTGTGTGTGTGTGTGTCTGTCTGTGTGTGTGTGTGTCTGTCTGTGTGTGTCTGTGTGTCTGTGTGTCTGTGTCTGTGTGTGTGTCTGCGTGTGTCTGTGTGTGTGTGTCTGTGTGTGTGTCTGCCTGTGTGTGTGTGTGTGTCTGTGTGTGTGCGTGTGTGTGTGTGTGTGTGTGTGTGTGTGTGTGTGTGTGTGTGTGTGTGTGTGTGTGTG
>JAFBJR010001688.1:27500-104972 GCA_016785285.1 Brachirus orientalis | reverse complement strand
GACATGTTTTAAAGTTAGGCTGAGGTTAGGGTTAGGTTAAGGTTAGAGGTCAGGGTTAGGGTTAGGACACTAGTAATTATGGTTAAGGTTAGGGAGCTAGAGAATGTGTTATGTCTATGAGGGTCCTCACTTTGATAGAAGCACAAACATGTGAATGTGTGTGTCTGTGTGTGTGTGTCTGTGTGTGTGTGTCTGTCTGTGTGTGTGTCTGTCTGTGTGTGTGTGTGTGTCTGTCTGTGTGTCTGTGTGTCTGTCTGTGTGTGTGTGTGTCTGTCTGTGTGTGTGTCTGTCTGTGTGTCTGTGTGTGTGTGTCTGTCTGTGTGTGTGTGTGTGTCTGTCTGTGTGTGTGTGTGTCTGCGTGTGTGTGTGTCTGTGTGTGTGTGTGTGTCTGCGTGTCTGTGTGTGTGTGTGTCTGTGTGTGTGTCTGCGTGTGTGTCTGTGTCTGTGTGTCTGTGTGTGTGTCTGCGTGTGTGTGCGTCTGTGTGTGTCTGTGTGTGTCTGTGTGTGTCTGCGTGTGCGTCTGTGTGTGTCTGTGTGTGTGTGTGTGTGTCTGTGTGTGTGTGCGTCTGTGTGTGTCTGTGTGTGTCTGTGTGTGTGTGTCTGCGTGTGTGTGCGTCTGTGTGTGTCTGTGTGTGTGTGTGTGTGTCTGCGTGTGTGTGCGTCTGTGTGTGTCTGTGTGTGTCTGTGTGTGTGTCTGCGTGTGTGTATGTGGGTCAGACGAGGGTCAGACACTCGGTGGTTCTGGTCTCACACAGTCCACAATGACACCTCAGAGCCTCAGGATACGTGTAGAACGGGTCGACGTCGGCCTGACACTGAAGTTTGACTGTGATCAGTCGAGTCTCGTTGTACGTACAAACTCTCTGATGAGACTCGACGTACGGAGGATCCACGACAGGCTTCTGCACACACAC
Organism: Brachirus orientalis; assembly: GCA_016785285.1. Lineage (NCBI taxonomy): Eukaryota > Metazoa > Chordata > Actinopteri > Pleuronectiformes > Soleidae > Brachirus > Brachirus orientalis. Next base: position 104,058 of record JAFBJR010001688.1, on the reverse strand, counting down.
ACAGATCATACATGTATCAGATCATACATGTATATATACACAGGCTGTACATGTACATATATACATGTATGCACCATCTCATTTCTTAAAGTCTGTCCTTTCTTTTCCTCTTATTTCCTGTTGCCTTCTCTCCTTCACTTTCCTCCTGTCTCCTTTCTTTGTCTCACCTTTCCTCTCCTCTCCTCTGTCCTCTCTCCTCTCTCCTCTCCTCTCCTCTCCTCTCCTCTCACCTCCCAGGTCTCACAGCGCCCCCAGCAGGCATCAGTGGTGATGTGCATGGCCTTGCAGCCTGGTTTCGTGGCCAGGAAGGTGAACTCTCTGACCGCACAGCCGACGAATCGTCGCAGATTCACGCCTGAGACTCCGTCACTCATGCAGAGCAGGAAGCAGCAGAGCAGCAGGCCACGCCCCCTGCGGGTGACAAGAGGAGTGACATTCAAATACAACATACGAGTATGAGCTTCATATTTACAGTGTAAAACAATAACACGTGGAAGTGAAAAACTGATAATTAATCTGGAATTAAAGAGATTATTCACACAGAATGAATGATTGTTTGCACTGACTCACCGTGACTTGTCCGTCTCCTGCAGCAGCATCATTCCTTCTCCTGTATATCACAGCAGTCAAACCGTGGGACTTTATTGTGCTGACTCATGAAAAAGACGGTGAAATCCAGTGACTCAGCGTCTGCAGCTCTGACTTTATCCTCTGATAGTGTGAACGTCTTTTCACGTCGCCGTCTCGTCCTCACACACCTGAACCACCTGCTCTTTTATCGTGCTGAAAGTCGACGTCCTCACCTCAGTGTCTCCTCCTCCTCCTCCTCCTCCTCCTCCTCCTCAGACCTTCTGAATCCCCTCCAGAGGCCTCTCTGCCTGTCTCCGCTCATCTCCATCAGCCTCCAGCTCGTTCCCTCTCCATTAGCCTGATTAGGAAAAGAGTCTTTGCTTTTGTTCACACTCATCCACATGGAAAAAGAGGAGGAACGACACACTCAGCCTGTGTGTGTGTGTGTGTGTGTGTGTGTGTGTGTGCTGTCACTCATCCCAGCTCCTGTTCACACACGCAGACTCTAATCTTATCACTTCACCCTCCACCTTTTACTCTCTTCTGTCGCAGTGTTTTCATTTTGTTTTGCTGTTGCCAGAGACAATTTAAGTCCGACTTAAACAACAATGGCTGTTACTCAGGTCATGTCATGCTTTACCCACTTAATGGGTCAGATTTTTTTTGTTTGTTTTTGTTGTTTTTTTTGGGGGGGAGTTGAGTTGTTTATGAAGAACTCACACATAGTCACCTGAACTCTATTGTAGGTTAAGACTGTGTTTACAACTTTAGCTCACTGTTAGACAGACTTTCTCAACAGGAAACTGAAGTTTGTAAAGCACTCACTCTCCCACACCAAAGTCCATAGAGAAAATCAGTGATTTTACGTCACAGGGACACAGGAGCTGCTGGTCTACTGCTGCCTCGTGTGGTCACTTTGTGTCACTGAGGTAAATGTATACGAATGATTTGAAATTCACATCTTTATCTCACTGTTAGACAGACTTTTCCAACAGGAAAACACTCACTCAAATGTCTTATTTTCTCAATTTTGCATTTGAAATCCTCTGTTGAGAATTACCTCAGTGACACAAAGTGACCACACGAGGCAGCAGTAGACCAGCAGCTCCTGTGTCCCTGTGAGCTAAAATCACTGATTTTCTCTATGGACTTTGGTGTGGGAGAGTGAGTGGTTTACAAACTTCAGTTTCTTGTTGGAAAAGTCTGTCTGACAGTGAGATAAAGACATGAACATATTTGTAAGATATCATAGACTTAAACTGACATAGATTTTATATCCAACAGCCGGTGACATCATCACCATTTACAAGTTATTGTCAATTTGTAAACCACTCACTCTCTCACACCAAAGTCCATAGAGAAAATCAGCGATTTTACATCACAGCACACAGGAGTTGTTGATCCACTGCTGCCTCCATCACTAAGTTTAAATGTCTTATTCTGTCACTTCAGTGTTTGAAATCCTTCATTCAGATTTACCTCAGTGACACAAAGTGACCACACGAGGCAGCAGTAGACCAGCAGCTCCTGTGTCCATGTGAGCTAAAATCACTGATTTTCTCTATGGACTTTGGTGTGGGAGAGTGAGTGTTTATAAAATAACTTAAGTTTCCTATCAAAGCGACTTATGTTCTTAAGATTTTGCAGACTTTAGTCGAGGTAGAATTTATGAGGTGAGTCATGTCAGCCATTACTACCTCATAAAGAACACACTTCAAAAACCTTCAACTGTCACTTATTCCTTTTGCAGCTTTTCACCTTTAAATTACTTTAGCCTTTTGTTTGTTTGTTTGTTTGCAGCATTACTCAAAAAAAAAAAAAAACTTTCACTTTATTTTCAGCTTTGAAAATTGTGATATTGTAAACAACCTGGTGTTTTTAAACGTAAAATACAACATAACAAATACAATAAATGGGTGTTCTGTTTATTTTGTGGTCAGGACTGATGCGGATTATGAAATTAAGTTATTTCAAGTGAAAAAGAATAATAATATATGTAGTGTTTTCGAAGCTGTGAGATGATCTGCAGACAAACCTCAGGTCAGTTCACTACCATGATGTTGTGCTGACCTCTGCTGTTCACTTTCAGTATTGACTCTTGTCAAAACTTAAAATTCAAATCAGTGACACAACATTTCACATGTTAAAGTTTTACTTTAAAGTAGATCAGATCTCATTTAAAGGAAACATTATATATAAGCTTGTATGTATTGTGCTCTTCTTATATTACTATAATTATGAAAAATAAACAAAATCATTGTTTATAATGTGCTATATTATGTTTATATTTTACATTTTATTCCATTATATTACACATACTGTTGCTGTATATTATAGGTTTGCCTTTGTATTTTGCCTTCATTGTGTTTCTGATCTCATTTTTATTCACGTTTATGTCCGTTACATGTTGATGCTTCTCACTGTGATAATGTTTCAATCACATTATGTGTTCATTTATTGCACATTTTCTTGCATATATGATTATTTTGGATCATGTACAGTGTATATAAATGTTTTGAACGTGTGTCCACACAGCTTTTCTCACCGGCTGGACCAGTCTCCGTGAACTTTGACCTCTGTGTAAGCTCCTGCTCCAAAACTTCTCCTATGGGCACCAGCATAAACATAGTTCTCATAATTGAGTGGAACATTTCTTTTAACGCAGAATAATAAAGTTGCATGTAAATCACACCTGACATCAGACATAATGATAGTTTCATCCACCTATAGTCTGAAATATTCTTCATAATAATGATAATAATAATAATTAAGCCTTATTTATGTAGCATGAAAATACAACTCCAACTTCTTTACAACAGTGGATTTACATACGATAGATGAAATAATAGATGTACTAAATATTTGAATTATACTGAAATTGAAAGGAGTCTTAAAAATTAGACCAGTAATTTTTCATTTAGGTTTTTGCAATTTTTTTAATACAAGTAATAATATGTTTTATACTTCTGCATTATTTTAACTGGCTAAATTTAATGATTTAATAAATGAATTAATTTTGGAAATACATTATAAACAAAAAACCCACAATAGTAAGTGTAAATATTCAACAAATTTATAAATATTTACAAGGATATAAGTCATTTTTTTGCTTTATATCCCAGAAAATCAATAAATTGCCTCATTTAAAAGGAAACTGCGCGTGCGTAAACAAATTACAATGCCCGCGACATTTAAATATGGCGTCACAGACGTCCGTGTAGTTTGGGTGTGTAACAGGTTGAAACTACGTTTTTTGTTGTTGACACTAATAAAATAACAGCTTTAATAATGTCACAGTTATTCAACATATAATCCTGATTTCATTCGAACTTCGTTTTTCAACTTGTGTCAAAGAAAACGTTTGAAAAGTTGAGACTGAGGAAGTTAGCTAACAGTTATGTTTGCCCACAGTTTAGCTAGCTAGCTAGCTAGCAAGCGCCATTATCACTGTTTTAATTGCAGTTAAATGATCAAAACGTGCACGTTCGCGTGTTCACGGCTAAACGTTTGTCATCAGGGAAAATTATTTTCTGTTTTTTAGCTGTTGTAAAGTTATAATCATCACAAAGTATTTTTTAAAATCCTAGCTAACATGACAGAAACGTTGAGCTAGCTACATTGCATTCAAGTTACGTACTGGTTTGGGTACACGTCTAACCACTTTATTAGGTACACTCGCTTTTTAGCATTATTTTTGGGGGAATAAAACGTGATTTAAGTGACTTTGAATGTGAACATAGATTTTCACAACTGTCGATTTACCGGGATTTTCACACACAGTCATAAGATTTACAGAGAATGTTCTGAAAAAAGAGAAAATGCCCACAGGAGAATGTCCAGACTGGAACAGAAAACCACATTGGTGAGTGTAAAATGTTTTATGTTTTTAATCATTTAAACCTAACATTCTCAACATCTCTTTTAACTCAAAGTGACATTAAATCACATTAATATTGGCCTATCTTGTCTTGGTTATAGTGCAAACAGAACGGCTGTTATACAAATTTCAGACTTAATTGTGACAAAAAAGTCAAGCTTCAATACATTGAAGCTGCATATTTATGTCTGGTTTGGCTACACACAGAAGGTCCTTTTTTATTTCGTTCTCTTAATAGTGTATAACTCAATAACCACTTTATTAGGTACAAGTGGTTATCGATATTGTCAGCCAATTTCTGCATTATTTTGGGGAAGACGTCATTTAAGTGGCTATGAATATGAACATAGTGTTTGGTCTGTTTTCATAACTGCTGCTTATCCTCTGTGACTTCACACAGAATCATAAGATTAACAGGAAATGGTCGGAAAATGAGAAGCTATCCAGAGCAGAATGTCCAGACTGGTTTAAGATGACAGAAAGACACATGCAGATTAACTACAGCAACAAAAAACCGTGTTGGTGAGTGTAAAATGTTTTATTATTTTTTTTTATAAATTAATCCTTTAAACCTGTAATTTTTAACATTATATTTACCCTGTTATGTTGAAGCTACGTATTTATGTCTGGTTTGGTTACATATACTCTGTTTATTTTGTTGTTTTCATGGTATATCAGGGCCAAACAAAGAATCATTAGCAAAAGCTGTACCTTAAATGGCCTTTTTTTTACTACTGTGTATTTTTAAGTACCTACAGTATATGTTTAAATTCTAATATATCTAATTACATTAAAGTTGTAAATACTTTGAAGGTAACGCTCCATTTTTTAAAATAATTGAAGTGAAACAAACAGTTATATCTCAAATCATATCACAATAGCAACATGAGTCCAAAACTTAATTTTACTCAAATCATGTCAAACCCATGGTGAGAACTATGAAGAGCCAGTTATTTTCAGCCAATCATTTCAGTTTTTTACACCTTCACATTAATAGAATTTACCGAGTGAAACACAGTATGACTTTTATTTTGAAATAACACATCACAGGAGAGGAACTGTCAGTGAGGTTACACGCTTTAAAATGTGTTTTTCACAGCATTTTTACTTCTTAAATGTGAATGGTGGTGCATAAGGATGGCTTTAACGATTATTATTTCTTTAAAACCTTTTATTTGTGGCAGGGATGAGCCGATACAATACTACGGTATCGGTATTGCTTCACTCTGAAGTCATGTTGAGTCATGCTGTGGGCTGCTGATTTCTTGTTCACAGGAGAAGAATATTTGTTCCACAGTTGGAGAAATATCTTGAAATGGCACAGATTTGTTAAACACCTGTGTAATTTAAAAGTTGTAGCAATGATTGTATTGGATATTGGATACAGTTACTAAATGAATTGTATTTTGATAATCAATAAATCAGTTTCTGTGATTTTTCAGCTTCTTAAAAGTGAATACTTTCTGGTTTCTTTGCTCCATATAAGAAAAAAGTCATTGAAAACTGTTTCTGGTATTTTGTGGACAATTACTCGATGAACTGCAGAAATAAGTGACAGATTAATTGATTATGGAAATGCTCCCTAATTTGTGGCCCTTTGCTTGCTTGCTTCATTTATGTCAGTGTGGCCCTCTGGGAAAAAACAACAAGTTGCCGACCCCTACCATAGTGTATATTATGTTTTCTGATTCATGTCAGTGTTTATGAATGAATGAATGAATGAATGAAGGCATGAGTGAAGATCGGTGTTGCATTCAGGGCCTCAGGTTTTGGTCCAGATTGAGCTTCAAGGTTACTGAGCAGTGATTTGTTGGAGCTGTGGACCTTCAGTGCCAAACTGGAGGAGGTCGTGTGTGTGTGTTGAACCCTGACTCCTTTCTATATTTAGTTTTTAAGTGAGTTTTTTCTTTTTTTTGTTTTGGCTCATACCCAGTGTGGCTCTGGCTTCTCCGGTGACAGTCGCGGCCTTTCCTGCTCCTCCTGCTGCTGCCCTGATAAACTCTGCTTCATGTTTCACCTCCACAAACCAAACTACTACAGAGCAGGATCTTCTCTTCCTCCTCCTCCTCCTCAGAGATCCCTGCTGTCTGGACCTGCAGCTTCCATCTTCAACTATAAACCACTTTACTGCATGTTGGTGAGTACAAGGAACTTTATTATTTTATTTATTTTGTTTTATTTACCCTTCATTTAGCCACAAAGGTCCAATGAAGGTACAAGATAGCAGCACAAAACGTACAAATAGTTACAGAGACCAAACAGTTTCCGGTATAAATCTCACAGCACAATATAGAAGCTAAAAGGAAAGTAGTTAAAGTGCACAAGTATATAATCCATACCAACAAGCTCCTCAACAAAGCAAAAGCTTAAAACAACACGTTTCTTTTCATGCTTTTATTCACCAGAAAAGTGTCTGCAGTTTGTCGTAGCATCAGTGTCGTCACTGCTGTGTCACCTCCCCTCCCCCTCCGGTCGTATTGCTGGTTATCAGCGTTTATTAAAAAGATTTGTTATCTGTGGCGAGCTGATCCGAGAGCAGATGAACACACGCGTTCCCTGCCTGCTGCTATTTTTGGCGCCCAGCAGCTTCATAACAGCCACACATTCTCGTACATTCTCTGCTGTCACCATGTGACAACCCTGATATCACGCAGCAACAATTAAATGTAACAGTCTTTGTCGTGCACACTGTGTTTGAATATTGACTTTTGCACCATCTCTTGTCATAGTCATTTTCACTATAACGCAAGTTATTAATAATCTGCAGTAAATTAAATTGCATTTTCTGTGTTTTTCCCTAACCTTTTATGAAACACATCAGTGAAATGAATCTATTTTAAAGAATGGCAGCAATGATCACTTTTTTAAAACTGGTCGACATTGATTTACATTTGCAGTGCTTTTCAGACTGCACAGACTGTGGTTTAAATTAATCTGTTGATTATTTTCTTGGTTAATAAAATGTTGAAAAATATTGATCAGTGTTGCTCAAACCTGGAAATGATGATGTTCTCGAATGTCTTGTTTTGTCCACAAACCAAAATAATTCAGTTAATAAAATAATTCGATTTCTTTGTTATATGGAGAAAAGAAACCAGAAAATGTTCATATTTAAGAAGCTGAAAAATCAGAAAAACTGGTTTTATTTATTAAAAAAAAACTGTATCATCAATATTTAATAATATTTGATGATTAATTTAGTAATTGATGCAACCCTGCTGTGGTTATATCCGATGATTCTGAGTTCACTCATTCATTTATTGTTTAGTGGGTTAATGCATCTGTTAAATCTACAGTTTTTCCTGAAATCTTTTGGGAGCATGGATGGGTGTAGACCGCGTGGCATCTGTTAAATCTACAGTTTTTCCTGAAATCTTTTGGGAGCATGGATGGGTGTAGACCGCGTGGCCAATGAACATAGATAAAAATGCCTCTGGCACACCTAAAACCAATCACACCCATGATCAGGATGACGTCTGCAGAGCGACAAAAATGTGTCAACAAACATGTTTGTTGTAGGGTTTCTAGTTATTCTAGTAATGGTGTCTCACGATTTTATCCAAGGCTTAAAATTGAAGCAACAGCCAAATCTAAAGACAGCTGCGTCCACTATGTTTGAACGTTCACATAAGCCACTGGACGTGGGTTTGAGATTGCTTTCCTTTTTTACAATGTAGTTGGGTTCACCCAGGGCTAGTTCAAAACCAAAATGTGCTTGAAAACAACTCGCTCTTCCACACATTAACCCAAAAAAGAGTCACAGTGTGAACACACTGGTGAACTATCAGAGCCATAGCTTGACCTGTGTTGGTGTCGGAGGGTTGAAACTGAGGAGACAAGAAAGCAGTTGGGTGGCGAACTTCCTTCTGCAAAGAAGGACTTTGAACTGTGGAGGGCAGCATTGCACGTCCCAGTGTACAGCCTGCCAGAAATAATGGTAGAAGAAGAAGAAGAAGAAGAAGAAGAAGAAGCCAAGTTGCGATTGAGAACTTTGCAGTAGGGATGTGCATTTGAAGCAAAAATGCTCTTCCAGGGGTTTATTTGGTGAATATTCGAAATGAATGCAGGTTTCACAGTGTGTTGAGCTAACGGTAGCTGCTAACAAGATGCGTTCAAAGACCCCGGTAAACACAGGTGAAGTCCACTGACTAAATGCTTGATGCTTCTGATTTCAGACTGTAAAACCTGTTGATATGTTGGACATTTGCATTTTTATTAATTAATAATATTGTTTTCCTGGGACACAACATGTTGATTCTACAGCTTTGTTCAACTTGCCGCCCTCGCCCTCTTGATACTGATACTCTGGTACAAACCAGTTACCTCTAGTTCTAGTTGAGCCGTTGCGTGTGGTATTCTCAGTTCTTTTTTTTTACTCCACAGTTTGTCTTTTGAATGTCGAGGAATTTCTGTCTCTTGTGTTTTGTCTTTAAGACGCCTTTAAGAGAATATGTCCAAACTTACACGCTGCTTTTGTTATATTGGTTTTAACCATGTATGTAGAGTAAAAGTGCTATGAGCTGTGCAGTTTAGGGTGGAATGACCTTGTTTGACTGGTGGCTAACTAGAGCAGCTGACTGCTAACCAGCCTGTTCAGGAAAAACTGGATGGTTACCGGAACCAACGCCTGTGTGGCAGGAACCTCATGTGCACTGTCAGCTGAGATGTTATGATGCGTCACTGAGGAAAAACTCCAACCAAAATACTTTCACACTTTTATTGTCTGTGCAAATCCTGAATACTGTGGCATATTAAACCAGCATGCATTCTGCATTGGTCTGTATGTCACCTTCTGCCTGGACATGCATTAAAATGTTCAAATTCAGTTTTTTTGCATGACAAAAAACCAAGCACGAAGGATCATCACAAAATCACGTTATAGAGAACCCTCTAGTCATCTTAGCAATTTGGCCAAATGACACATTCTACAGTTTTAAAACATTATTTTAAAAGAGTTATTGATAAATTAAGTTACTTGAGGATTGATATTTGCTAAAAAGATTGTCGGTACTCTACAATGACTTGCACTTATTAATGGGACTGTGTGGTAATTATGTTTGAGTTATGATTGTAATCAGATTAGGGATTACAAGCTCAGCCTGTAACTTTTTGGTCATTTTGTTTTGGATATTTTTGTTGCGTTTTCCTTTTTTTCGTTGCTGTTCTGTCGTTTGTTGTGAGATGACATAAATAAACAAAACTAAAACTATAAAATCGCGGTTGGTAGCTCTTTTCTGGAGGGTTGTGGGGACGATTGACACAGAATCTGTCAAGTTGGCTCGTCTCTGTGTCCCAAAACAGTGTGTTTGTGTTGTGTTTTCAGTCTGATGAAAACAGGATCAACCTCTCCCCTGTTTTCTTATCATATCCCAGGGTGTGTCTGTGAACACATCGAGCCAAGCAACAGATTCGACAACTCAGACCTTATTGATTTATTGCCCGCATTCACACGGAGATTTTCAAAGGCTAGCTTTAAATCATTGGAAGATTGAGTGACAGTGTTATTGTTGCTGCACAGAAAGCCACAATGGCAGTGATAATGAGGAGGAGGAGGAGGAGGATGAAGCATCAGGAGAAAGAGAAAGAGAAAGAGTGCAGACATGTCAGGTGAATGTGCAGGGAATGTGGTTAATGTGGTTTTCCCAAGTGTTTGTTTACAGCGACAGCTACAAACTGTAGACGTCTGAGCGTTTTTGTCCCAGAGCTGGAAATGGCTCTGGTTCAGTTTTAGCTTGTTGAGTCATTTTAGACCTTGTTCAGACCTGGTATTGTTATTAACATCCCTCCGGAGTAATCCAGTCATGTCCAGATTACCCTCAGGCCTGAACACACTCAACCTCTCCACAGAAACCCAACAACAAACTAGCAGACGTGTTGTTGGCACTTTAGGCAACGACGATTATTCTTCACTACTCCAGTGTAACTTTTGGTTTGGGGATAATGTGGGTGCCATAATTAGTCTAGACCTGCGACTAACTATTATTTCTATAATAGATTAATCTCTCATTATTAATTATTTTAATTATTTTCTTGATTAGTTGAGAAATTGTTAGGTCCGTAAAATGCCAGAAAATGTTGAAATATAAATTCTTGATCAGTGTTTATCAAACCTGGAAATGACGATGATCTCAAATGTCTTGTTTTGTCCACAATTTAAAAGGATTTCTTTGTTATATGGAGCAAAGAAACCAGAAAATATTCACATTTAAGAAGTTGAAAAATGAGGAAAAAAGAAACTTTTGTGTGTATCAGACTGTTGTAAAGTTTTCAGTCTTATTCATTTCTCCTCTTTATACCCCCTGTCCATATTGTTGCACTTGCTCTGGCCATAATAATGAACATATTAGTGTCTGTTCATGTGTAGGAGGAAACAGGAAATCCCTGTGAGTCAAGTTCTCGTGTTGCTTTCTGTGTTTTACAACTCTCAGGTGTGAACATGACATAGATACTGATATAAAGTATGTAAAGCTGCTGATTCCCTCTCCTCCACTTCCCTGGACTTTTTCCACAGTGCTGTGTGATGTATGTGTTGCTACAATTAGAGCTGACCGGACAGACTTGTGACTTTGAGTCAGGGTAAACTGTCACAGGCTTCCTGGTTCTGCTTCACTTCTTTCACTCTACAACTTATTATTTGGGCCTGGAATACTTCTTTTGCACATCAGGACCAAAAATCATTTGCACACCAGGTCAAAATTTGCTATCTGGCCGAGTTTGAGGGCGATCCTATGAATTTTGCAGGAATTATAGCAGTTTTTTTCTACAACTATTATGAATTGTCAGAATCAGATGATTTAAAAGATGAGTTCACTGAATGGTTCAGTACTTCCTGCATGAGCGGAGCACAGACTCCGTCTGACACAGTCACTGAAGTGAAATACGGCTGAACGGCTTGTGATTGGGCTCACCATCTCCGTCTTTCAGCAGTGCTGTCGCTAAATACACCAGACTCCTCTGTTAAATATGGACATTTTACAAATGTCCTTATTAAATGTTGGAGATTAACGCATGTTTTCAGGATTTTTAAGTCTTTTTAACTGAGCTACAGTTCGGCATTGTTCGGTTCGATTCTTGCGTCGAACATCGCGCTCATGACTCTTCCAGTGTCAACACTCTCTGACCAATCAGTGGCCGGCAGTCTGTCCACGTCACATGTTAGTGTCGGCTCAGCTCGACTGGAACCTCGACAGAGCAGGTACTAGGAAAAAAAGTACCAGGTTCTATCCGTAATGGAAAAGCAAAAAGAATGGAGAAGAATCAAGCCATGCCGAGTCATGCTGGAACAGTGTAGTGGAAAGGCACTAGTAGAGATGAGTAAAACTGCAAAAGTACAAAATTCAAATTAGTGTTGTGTTGACTTAACATTTTTGTCAGAATCAGATGATTAAAAAGATGAGTTCACTGAATGGTTCAGTACTTCCTGCATGACCGGAGCACAGACTCCGTCTGACACAGTCACTGAACTGAAATACAGCTGAACGGCTTGTGATTGGGCTCACCATCTCCGTCTTTCAGCAGTGCTGTCAATGTTGGAGATTAACGGATGTTTTCAGGATTTTTAAGTCTTTTTAAAGAGGACATTCAGTGGAAAATCAAATTTCTGATGTTTTTTGCTGTGTCCCCGTGTCCTTCCTGTATATAAACATCACTGGTGTTACAGTAAACACTTCAGTCACTTCTGAGAAAGAAGGGCTTCTCTGTTTACCTGAGCTCAAGCAAGCAGTTCTGAAAAATCCAGTTTAGTTACATAACTAGCACATTTGCCGTGCAACCAACCCTCCCCCAACAGCTACTCCTGGTCATGGACGTCAACATTCAACCTGAAGAAGAAGAAGAAGAAGAAGAAGCACCGTGGGTCAGTCAGTCAGCTGGTAGCTGGCCAATCACAAGAGACTCAGTGTTCTGGGGGGCAGGGCATTAGCTCAGAAACAGAGTGCCTGTTCAGAGGCTGGCAGAGAGCAGCAATAATCTGGCTTAATCTGAAGAGACTATGAGGTTTTTGACCGTAAATATTATTTAATTTATCTAAGTAGACATCTGTAATCTTGACATTTGGTTCAAAAAGACCATTCTATGTGACCTTTAACTGATCTACAGTTGGCCATTGTTCGCTTTGATTCTCGTGTCGGACGTCGCGCTCGTGACTCTTCCAGTGACGACACTCTCTGACCAATCAGTGGCCGGCAGTCTGTCCACGTCACATGTTAGTATCGGCTCGACTGGAACCTCGACAGAGCAGGTACTAAAAAAAGAACCAGGTACTGTCACTAATGGAAAAGCAAAAAAAAAAAAAATGCCTAGAGTTGAACCGTACCGAGCCGTGCTGGAACTGTACCGTGGAAAAGCAACAGAAGTGTGTGGACACGCTCTTGCTGCATTTAAACTTGGCAAATTTGTTTGTGACACATTTTCCTGAAGGGAGACAAAGTCAGAGGATATATTTTTTCATAATTTTGCAGGGACTTATAGGGCTAAAAGAACCAAAGTTCAACACTGTCTTCATCCAAAGACACAGCGAGAGAAACAGTTCAATGTTTCAGCTCGAGGGATTTCACAACCTTTCTTTAAAAAGGATTGAAACACTGATCAGATGGTGGATGAAGAGCTTTTCCTCCTGTTTGATCTTGTTCTGTTTTGCCCTGGGACACGAATAAGTGAACTGAGAAAAATGTGTGACATCTTTCAACACGCCTGCCTAAACAAATCAGCATGGAGGAACGAAAAATAAAGGTGCCTTTGAAGTGACCGTCATCACATCTTTCTCTGCTCATCACCAACAAGAGCGACAGAGGAACCACACGTGAGAGAGACGAAAATAAAACAAGAGTGAAATGTCAGATCAAATGTCACAACTGGTCAAACAACAGCTCGTTTGTTTAGCACAGGAATGGCACTTCATTTAAACAAATCACATATAATCTGTATTAATTACAATATTTTTTTACTCCCTGGATGCAATGAACTAGTTAAAACTGTAGTTTTCAAGTTCTCTGTGAGGATGACATGATCTCACTCACTCACTCATTTTCTACCGCTTTATCTACTAAGGGTCGCGGTTGGCGCTGGTGCCTAACTCCAGCTAACATGGGGCGAGAGGCAGGGGCCACCCTGGACAGGTCGCCAGTCCATCACAGGGCCACATAGAGACAGACAACCATTCACTCTCACATTCACACCTACGGACAATTTTGAGTGGACATGATCTCAACCGGTTAAAAATAAAGGACAAGAGAGGGAGGCAGAAATGCAACATTACAGACACTAACTGTCGTAAAAAGACCAACAACAATGAGACAAATAAAAAAAACTCAGACTTGACAATGTTTTATAAGTTACTAAATCAAAACAAATTAAAAAAGATCCAAAAATGTGATTTTTATTAATAGTGTGTAGGAAGAAAGACCTTTGAACATACTAAAGAAATGTAGATATATTTACTTTATATCTAAGTAGTATAAACTCTAAGTATTTGGCTTTATTTTGTAGTTGAAAGTTACATATTAAGTGCGAATTTCCAATCCAGTTCAGTTTATTTGTATAGCGCCAAATCACAACATACATTATCTTTTCATAGTAAGGCCAAAACCAATCAAGTTCATCGTTATTTGTAAGGCACTTTAAAACAACCACAGTGGACAAAAGTGCTGCACAGAGTAAAAAATGAAAGACAGAACAAATAAAAGACAACAATTTACACAAATGCACCCTCAGCGCTACACACTTACATTTTCGTGATTGGCCAGAGTTTTATGGGAAATTTGAACTTCAGGAAATCCCTCAGAGTGACGTAAATGAAAATGGATTATCGCCAGTGAGTGTGGGCAATAGCATTTATTGTATTCCAGTTCTCTTCATGGTCATTTGTCAGTGTTTAGTATGTGAGGATTTCCAGTTTGAAGGAGCAAAGACGCACTGCTGGGTCCAGACACCTACGAAGGAGGACGCGCTCTGGAGGCAGATAGTGACCTACTCACCGGACAGTTTCAGCATTCTGAAGACGCATTAGATAAGAAACTTGATTATATAGGCGATTTATAGCTATATATTATATATACTTACGGTTTATGGCAATGTTTGTGACAGGGTAGGGTTGTCGTGCCAGTTCGTGTGAAAGTTGTGTATGCACTGCAAACGAACCGCTCCGTGGAACGATCGATTTGTGCCGCAACTGCAACTGCAATTGCTTTGTTCACAAAAGCAAATGAGAAACACTGCCGGTTTCAGAACAGCAAGCAAGATGTGAAAGTTAAAAGACATGAAACATTGGTAAAAGTAACCTACAATAAAATAAAATAGCGTCAGCAACTTAAAAAGTGTCAATTGCCGATAAAAAGTGATGAGTCCAAGTTTTAGAAAACCACAACTACCGTAAATTCCGCACTAAATTCCGCACTATAGAGCGCACCTGACTATAAGCCGCACCACCCAAATTTCATGTGTGTTCGTGTGTTATCCATGACGAGGGTGTGCACATGAAGCACAAAAAAGACACAAAACACAATTAATCTAGCGTCTTCCTCGGCGCATTACAGTATCTCTTCAACCTGTCTGTCTTGCTCTTGCTCTTGCGCTGCTCGAGCGCCCTAAAACTTTATTTATCCCGGTGGGGCGATGTGGGGAAATCATAAAAATCCATAAATAAGACGCATCACTCTATAAGCAGTAGTGGCTTATAGAGCGGAATTTATGGTAATAAAATCAAATTCAGCTTAGGGCCCCCATAAAGGCTTGGGCCGGCCCTGGTCATGGAGATGTTGAACACGAGCCGTTTCTAAAAACACAACAGAGAAGTCAACCGCTGCCCTTCAGTGTTAATGCGGCCACATGCACACAGACTGAAATAACACTGCACTGAGGTTCGTGTGTGTGTGTGTGTGTTGTGAACCACTATAGCCTGGCATTTATAACATCCATGTCAGCTGCTTGAATAAGTTGGGGGGAGGAAGGACCAGTCAGTGGGGGAACAATCAGGAGTGAGAACCAAAGAGAAAGTAAAAATGTTAAGTCTACACAACACTAATTTGAATTTAGTACTTTTGCAGTTTTACTCATCTCTACTAGTGCCTTTCCACTACACTGTTCCAGCACGACTCGGCATGGCTTGATTCTTCTCCATTCTTTTTGCTTTTCCATTACGGATAGAACCTGGTACCTGGTACCTTTTTTTTCCTAGTACCTGCTCTGTCGAGGTTCCAGTCGAGCTGAGCCGACACTAACACCCCTTAAAAATCAGTGGACACAGTGATGAGGAAGTCATTCACGCTGTTGAGGGAATATCTGGAGAATGAAGATGCTCCAAGTTCCCTCTCTATATGAGACCCTGTGCGTCATACATTAATCGTAATGTGACTCGGATATTTTCTGACTTTACCAGCTGCCTCATTTACTTTCTGCACCACGCTCTTGTTCATCGCATGTTCTCCGTCAAGAATCTCGAAGCTGCTTGGCTTCTGCTTCTTTTGCTCGAGTTCAAAGCGCGACTTCCGACACAAGAATCAAAGCGAACTATGTTGAACTGTAGATCAGTTAAAAAGACTTGAAAACCCTGAAAACATGCGTTAATCTGCAACATTTAACAAGGACATTTGTAAAATGTCCATATTTAACAGAGGAGTCTGGTGTATTTAGCGACAGCACTGCTGAAAGACGGAGATGGTGAGCCCAATCACAAGCCGTTCAGCCGTATTTCACTTCAGTGACTGTGTCAGACGGAGTCTGTGCTCCGCTCATGCAGGAAGTACTGAACCATTCAGTGAACTCATCTGTTTATAACACTGAGGAAAATGATTCACGACAAAGAAAACAACGGCTTTGACCGCCACGTGTTTGTGTCACGTTTAAAACCACGTCAAGACAGTTTCTACGACGACCCCTCTCACATTTAGGAGGAAGTCATGGAAAACAACGTGTCTGATACCAAACTGAGTAGAGCTGAGCCGTGCTGATCTGTGCTGGAACTGTGTGGTGGAAAAACACCATTTCACACAAATACTGAAATACTGGTCTACTAAAAGTTGCCATTTGTCAATTTTTGTACAGAATACAGATGGAAATGCACTGCTGTTAAGCTTCCTGTTTGAACAAAAATGTGGAGCAGGGTTGTTGTCTATTGTAAACTCAGTTGGCTCATTTAGCTGGTCAGACATTTTCTGCAGCCATTAAGGAGCAGGTGATGACAACTTTAAAACCAGTGCAAATTGTATATAAGGTACATCAAGAAGTGCATTAACAATAATAAAAGAACTGGTACCTGTACAGAATAAATAAAAATATTCTCATCTTACCTTAAAGTCCATAACAAAGTGCACAGTGTTAGCTGCAACTGTTTTGGATTAGGAATAAATGTCTTTGTCATATTTGACTCAGGTGTGACTCAAAGTGAATAAATCAAGAAGGTGCACAATATTAGCAACAGCTTTTCTTTCTTTGAAATAAACATATGTTATATACAGAATAGAGTAGAACTATCAGTGCTATTTGATGAGGCTTGATTGGTCTGTTCAATCAGCTGTACTGTCATTTTTTTGCAGTAAGTAGAATAATTATTTGATTAAAGGTTTTTATACACCAATGCTTGCAAACATGAAGCTAATAAAATATGTACATTTTTAGGGACTTTTGTAGACGTGATTAGCAGTTAGTAATGTAGTCGATGTTACATATTCTGTATTAAGTCTGGTTTTGTGGCTTCTCTTCAGGTTTTTCAGAAACTCTGCTTTGGTCGTCAGAGTCACCGACCTGCTTTTCACTGACGTTTCCTCTCTGTCTCTGGTCTCACAGCGGTGTCATGCTGCCTGGAGGCCTTGGATGAGAAAACATGTCGTCTGACTTTTACCCCAGAGATGGACTGGTGGAGAGGGGGTCTATCCCCCTGGACATCGACAACGTCCACATGCTTCTGCAGGGTGAGTCTTGAAAACTGAAAACCATACTATCCAGTTCTGCAGGATGTCATTCTTCAAATCCCCACTAAAAAAAGGGCCAGGATTTCTACTTAGAAATGTGCAATGATTCTTAACAACACCGTTCTTTGGCAGAATGTGAACTCAAGCAGTTTGTTTTTGTAAATAGAAGGATAAGAAATTGGAAAACAAGGTAAATTTAATGGAAACCATTATGCGTTTCGTGTGTAATTTGAGATTGATTCATGAAATTCTTAGATATTTTGATATGTGCAATTTTCTGTGTCCTGCACAAATCTCACAACATTGACTACGATAGTTAACTCCAGTGAAGCTAACAGCTAAAATGTGTTCATTTCTTTGCCGTCTGTCGCGTAGAACCAGAAATACTTTGGCTTTTCAGATGTTCTTGTGTCGTAAATTGCTGGTTCAGTAGCACGGCTTAGATTGTTTGTCATATTTACCACAAAACAATAAACATCGATGTTGTCCTCTTTTAATGAGTAACAAGGATATTGATGCAGGTGAAGCTCCCTCCGCTGGCCAACATGTTAATTACCTTAAATGTCTGGTGGGCTTTTAGGCTGGATCTTTTAAAAACTGAACAGGTTTCTGTGTGTGTACGACTGTCTTACTGTGAAATAAATAAGACAGAAGTGCAGATAATGGTAAAAGTAGCAGCGTTGGTGCGAGTGGCAGCCAATGTGGAATCCTGTATCAGGGGTTGGTGAGGTTGCTCTGACTCCAAATTCAAAAAGACAGAGTTTGAATTGTCACTTTTGTAAGAGTAGAGTAGTTGTTGTTATGATGCACCAAG
This sequence comes from Brachirus orientalis, assembly GCA_016785285.1. Taxonomy (NCBI): domain Eukaryota; kingdom Metazoa; phylum Chordata; class Actinopteri; order Pleuronectiformes; family Soleidae; genus Brachirus; species Brachirus orientalis. The sequence goes on along the minus strand of JAFBJR010001688.1, from coordinate 85,892 downwards.
TTAGAGATTATTTGCAACATGAGTTCTGTCTGTTTCATAACCAAGCAAAATGGATGTGGAAACTGAAATAACTCTAAATAATAACAATAAAACTATTTTGTAGAGCACTTTTCTTAACAAATGCCACAAAATGCTTAATAGTCAAATCAAATCTAGTCCAAAAGGTGAGGGTGTTTGCCTGATCAGGCAGAGAAAAGAAAGAAAGAAACCCAACAGGTCACGCAATGAGCAAACACTAGGTTTCGATGTTGAATCAAATCAATCAATTCGGGATTAAACTGGAATGAAGGCAAAACCTATTGTGTAACCCTACACTATTATTACGTGATCAAAAGCAAAAGAGAAAAGGAAGAAAATGTAAATAAATAAATCATATAAATAAATCATATTGGATAAATAGGTTGTAAATCGATTTACAACCTATTTATCCAAATGAAAGTAACAAACCCTGTTTTTTGCTCTCTGAACCTTTGAAACTCTGTGATGTCTAGAGAAATACTGAAGCTCCTAATATGGTCTTTGAAAACATGTTGTTCCTGGACGTTTTTGTGGATCTGGACTGAAAGTGACTCTCTCTCTCTTTTTTTTTTTTTTATCAGTGTAGAGCTCAGAGCCAGTGTTTTCAGTATGTGTGACTCTAAAGACTCTCATTCCTGGTGGAAAAAAAAAAGCTAATTTTCTTGTGACTAAATGACACAAACACTGATAAACTCTGAAACCAGCAGCATAAATAACTTCTCTCATCATCTGTCCTTGAGTCTGTGGTTGTTGTTGTACCAGGAGTAGATGGCAGCACAGACTCATATATGTACTTATGTCTTCTCGTATCTTTTACCTTCTCCTCCTCCCCCTTTCTTGCGTCATCCCTGTAGTTTTTTCTAACTTCTGTCCTTTATGCTGTAGATTTTTTTTATTTCATTCTTTTCAGGTTACTCCTCTGAGTTGGTGAGCTATTTTTAAGGCATGACACTCCCACCCGTTTAAGAACAAACTGCCCTTTGTTGAAGCCTTGTAAAAAAAATTTTTTCCCAATTATGTAATTTCCAGCTGGCACAGTTTGCAGAGTAGATGATGTCAGACAAACGCCCCCCAACAACAAGCCAGCTTGTTAAAGACAACCAGGGGAGACTGAGTAAATACTGTGTGTTGTTCGGTGTTAGAGAGGACTCTTCTTCTCCAGTGTAAACAAAAATGTGATGCAGTGAGAACAGTTCAGAACACAAAGAGCTTCTTTCATGATTTTTGGTTGTAAACAAACTTACAGACTTCTTCAGGGCGTGTAAATGCAAACATAGTTCATATGAATAGCTTCATTTATGAACATGATCCACTAAACCAGAATTGATCAACTTTAAAGAGGACATTCCTCCAGTGTAAACAAAAATGTGATGCAGTGAGAACAGTTCAGAACACAAAGAGCTTCTTTCATGATTTTTGGTTGTAAACAAACTTACAGACTTCTTCAGGGCGTGTAAATGCAAACATAGTTCATATGAATAGCTTCATTTATGAACATGATCCACTAAACCAGAATTGATCAACTTTAAAGAGGACATTCAGTGGAAAATCAAATGTCTGATGTTTTTTGGCGTGTCCCCGTGTCCTTCCCGTATCTAAACATCACTAAAGTGTCACAATAAACACTTCAGCCACTTCTGAGAAAGAAGGGCTTTTCTGTTTACCTGAGCTCGAGCAAGAGGTTTTGAAAAGTCCAGTTTAGTTACGTAACTAGCACATTTGTCGTGCAACGAACCCTCCCCCAACAGCTACTCCTGGTCATGGACGTGAACATTCAACCAGAAGAAGAAGAAGAAGAAGAAGAAGAAGAAGAAGACGAAGAAGATGAAGAAGAAGAAGAAGAAGAAGAAGAAGAAGAACCAGCATGGAGCAGCTAGTAGCTGGCCAATCACAAGAGACTCAGTGTTCTGGGGGGCGGGGCATTAGCTCAGAAACAGAGTGTCTGTTCAGAGGCTGGCAGAGAGCAGCAATAATCTGGTTTAATCTGAAGAGACTATGCAGTTTTTGACCATAAATATTATTTAATTTATCTAAGTAGACATCAGTAATCTGGATTTTGAGTTCAAAAAGACCATTCTATGTGACCTTTTAATAATGTCATTTAAAATTTGAATAGCGTTATTCGGAATTGAATTGTTTTTAAAGTAAACTTGAAACTCTATTTGGTTTGGTTTAAATTTTCAGTTTTTAGTTTCACTCCTCTCAAATGAAATTTTTTGTTAGCTTGGCTAACATCATGCAGTCTGGACAGGAAGTAGTGACCTCCCACTTCCAAGAGGCGTCACCAACTGATGTAGATTAACAGCATGTAATTGTATCGACCTACAACCAATCAGATCAGCATTATGTACGCAGAACAACGGACAAACATGCTTGTTGTACTTTTCTTGGAGCGATGGCTATCTAATAATTGGAGTTCCCACGCATCCTTGAAATCCTTGAATTTCAAGGATGCGTGTGAATTTGAAAAAGAAAAAAATCACGCCCTTGAAAGTTTTTGATATGGACATGGGTCATATCAATCACTGGATTGATTAAGATCCCAAGGACAATCACTCGTCTAGGTGTAGAGTGTAGAGTAAAAGTGGACATTGCCATGGACATTATTGCAGCGCATTTGGTCCTTGGATTTTTAGGGGAACTGGCCCTGGAAGTCCTTGAAAAGTCCTTGAATTTGATAATTTTTTTTTACAAAAGCTGCTTGTTGTCACTTCTCTGTTGCCATTGTGTTAAGTCCGCCTCTATTTGTGATTGTTCCTTTTTCGTAGATTCTTAAGTTGGACAAAATGGCATCCACATCCTGGTCCTGACAGTAAGGCAAAACCAATTGAACACAGATGGAAAGAACTAGATGCTGGACTCTGCACTTACTTCTCTCTGCTATACTTGCAGAGAGAAGAGTCTGTAAAACATGTCACTGTCGTATAACAGATTTCTGTCCCTCTGCGTTCGATTAGTTTTGCCTTACCCCATTTCCTTACCACCAGGATGTGCGTCACAAAAGACCCAAATAAAATACAGTCTCATATAGAGCTGCAGCTATCAATCAGTTATTCATTGATCCTAAATTAATCATCAACTAAGACCAGTTTCCACACTTTTCATCTTCTAAAATGTGAATATTTTCCGGTTTCTTTGCTCCATTTAACAAAGATATAATTAAAACTGATTTGATGAATTTCGGTTTGTAGAAAAAACACGACATTTAAAATCATATCAGGGTTTGGGAAACAATAGTCAACATTTGTAAACATTTTCTGACATTTTAAGGACCAAACGAATGCGGGAGAAAATAATGGACAGATTAATGAAAATAATCAGTAGCTGCAGTTTCACATTTATTACAGTATAGTTTCAAACAAATACATACATTTATTACGTTAGTCAGAAAAGCAGTTGTTAAACTTGATCAGTGCAGGTTCAAATTCCCTCACATTCAGATATAAAGAATTCAGTTTAATTTCCTGAATTCCTCCCATACGCTGACATAATTGTAGCATAAGAAGCTTCCACGTGGCTTTGGGCTCATAATGCAAAATAAAAACAAGAGTTGCAATCATTAAAAACGAAAAACAGTTCAATTAATTAGTAAGTCTACTTTTTTAGTCTAACTTTTTTTTAAATGTAGATAGCATTGTAGTAGGAAGCAAATGTTTTATTAAATATAATCAAGAGGGAAGCTGAGATTTCATCTTTAGGTCTGAGTTTGAAATTAAAAGAGTCAGGATGATGAATCTCATCAGTCAGGATTCTACAGTCTGTAGCTCCAGGGGCAGAAATAGTGAAATTGAACGGCTCTGTAATGTTCTTCTCTCTAGGTGGATGATTTTAACTCCACCCTCGTCTGCAATAATGAGCATATGTAGGTCAAACAGTGACTTTACTTTGTGGTAGTATTTAATAATCTATAATAATAGTCAGTATGTGTGTTTGAATGTGCCCTTTTCCTTAAAAAAAAACACCATAATTAGATAGAACTAATACATGACACATGGGAGAGCTTAAAACTTTATCAGTAATTGCTTCAAAATTCAATTTCCACTCATTTTTTTGAAATGTTTGTGCAATGAAATCCTGCAGACTGCACTCAGATGCATCACGGGTGAGCAATATTGAAGATAAATAAATTTTACTTATTTTTGTTTTTTAGTAAGTGCACAATCACCTAATCCAGAACGAGTCTCTTATATGACTATCAGGAGCAGGGTCGCAGCTATTTTGGACCACCATGTTTTTACAATAGGCTAAAAGTGGAAAAAAACTATTAGTGCGTTCCAATTGTCGAAACTCGAATTTACATCCTCTCCCAGTTGATCGAGTCCTTGTTGAGAAGTTGGAAAAAACAAACATGGACGCAAATGTATCTTGGGCTAGCCATTGTGAGCAATACCTGTCAGTAGCATCACTCGACACCGTATTTTACAGCGTAGCAACGTGTTAGCAATGTACGACTGATTTACTGTGAAACAAAAACGACAGAAATGCGATCACCGGTAAAAGTAGCAGTGTTTGTCGGGGGTTCGTTGGGATGTTCCGACTTTCTGAGTTGGAAATCCGACTAAGTATCGCTGTGCTTCGTTTACATCGGAACGCGAAAGTTGGAACTGAGAGTGACATCGCCTTCAAGTTGACTGTGTTTGAGAGAGAAGGTGGAAACAGCGATGGACAGAAACGAACGCATCCCAGCTAGCCGTTATTAGCCACTGTTGGCAGTTACCGCTCGATAATAAGGCTCTATGTCACGTTTTGCGCTAAACAGCGTAGCAACATGGCCAGTCATAAAAACAGTGCTATGTGAACGACTGATTTATAGTCGTTCAACTCAAATTTGCGTTCTTGCTAACTGTCTGTCTGTCTTTTTATCTGTCTGTCTATCCATCTGTCTGTTTAACTGTCTGTATGTCTTTCTAACCGTCTGTCTATCTGTCTGTTTGTCTGTCTTTTAAACTGTCTGTCTATCTGCCTGCCTCTATCTTTTAAACTGTCTGTCTGTCTGTCTGTGTGTCTCTCTATCTGTGTCTGTTTGTCTAACTATCTGTCTGTCTTTCTATCTATATATCTTTTTAACTGTCTGTCTGTATGTCTGTCTACTTGTCGGTCGGTCGGTCTGTCTGTCTGTCTAACTTTGTCTAACTAACTATCTTTTAAACTGTCTGTCTGTCTGTGTGTCTGTCTATCTGTGTGTCTGTTTGTATAACTATCCGTCTGTCTTTCTATCTATATATCTTTTTAACTGTCTGTCTGTATGTCTGTCTACTTGTCGGTCGGTCTGTCTGTCTGTCTGTCTAACTTTGTCTAACTAACTATCTTTTAAACTGTCTGTCTGTCTGTGTGTCTGTTTGTATAACTATCCGTCTGTCTTTCTATCTATATATCTTTTTAACTGTCTGTCTGTATGTCTGTCTACTTGTCGGTCGGCCTGTCTGTCTAACTTTGTCTAACTAACTATCTTTTTAACTGTCTGTCTGTCTGTATGTCTATCTGCATATGTATATTTAACTGTCTGCCTGCCTCTATTTTTTTAAACTGTCTATCTGTCTGTGTGTATGTAGATCTATCTAACTGTGTGTCTGTCTGCCTATCTAACTGTCTGTCTGTACTGTATGTCTGTCTATATGTCTGTCTGTCTGTCTGTCTACCTACTTACCTATAGTGAAACACAATTCAGCATTGCTCCGACTTTCCGAGCTGAGGCTGTGTTCCGACAGAATTCCGACTCCAGGGAGTGATGTTGGAGAAGGACAGCAGCGGAGCCAGTCGTTGCCATGACGTCGGCACGCTCCTCCATTCAGCATCACCTCTTGGCTTTTCAGCATTTTTATCACTTTCCTCTCTCTCTCTTTTTTCCCCCCCCGCTTTGGTTTATTGACAGGGAGGAGTTTGGTGAAGTTACATAAGAATTTAAATGTTCCTCTGCTGGTGACATTTAAAGTTTGGCACACGTTTTCCAGCGTGGAGCAGAAAGTAACGTTGACTCTGCAGCAGGACGATCCTGTACAGGCAGGTCTGAAATGTCTATGAGTCAGATTTTTTTTTTTTAAAGTAAAAAAGGGGGTGGAGCCTACAGCGAAGTCACCTGCCTCTCTGCAAACAGGAAATGTAGAGTCTCTACTGGTTAGATAGAGCAGAGACTCACAAATGTTTTTCTTCACATCAGTGCTTCTGCAGCTGTGGATCTGCAGAGTCAGTGCAGTAAAAGATATTTTTTTAGTAGAAAGAGAAGTTTTGATGTTGCTGTGGTAACAGTTCCTGCAGAATCAGCATGAGTGATCCCATCACAGGTGAGTTTTCCCTCTCGACTCATTCGTAACACCTTAAAATAAGGATAATAAACACTCATAAATGCTGTATTAAGTGCTTAGTAACTGTTAATTCATGTTTTAACTCAGTATTTAATAATGTTATTCAGGTTTTAATTCATACGTCATTCAAGGCAACTAGTAACGTCAGTAATAACACAGTAATAACTGTTAAATGTCTATGGGAGTACTGAATAGGCATTACATAATAATTAAGCATGTTATTAACAATTGCCAAACTTTTATTAATGTCCCTTGTGAATCTTAAACAACCACACAGATGCTAAACATGCTTTCCACTTTATATAAACAGTCACAAGGAGCAATAATAAAGGTTAATAATAGATAATAAATGCTTTATTATACTTAAGTAATGCTTATTTACATTTATAAAGTCATAACTAAGGAATCCATGTTTCACACTTTGCAATAAGTGTCACAAAGAACATTAATAAAGGATAATAATGGTAAATAAATACTTGATTATAGTTAAATAGTGCTTATTTACGTTATTTAGAAAGTCATAGTTAACACTTTTGCAACCTTATTGCACACTTTGCAGTAAGGGCCACAAAGAACATTAATAAGGGGTAATATCGGTTAATAAATGTTTAATTAATAAGTAATGCTTGTTGTACTCCCTTACATTTATAAGGCCACAGTTAAGGTAAAGGATGCTTATGTAATGCTCAATTATAGTTGAGTAATGAGTATGTTTGTGCCCATATAACTTTAAAGACCCAGAAACCTTTAATAAATATCAACAAAAGAAAGCTTTTATTGTAAATTTAACTGTCAGCTTGAATGATATATGAATGAGTATCTTAATTTAACCTGAATCACATTAATAAATGTTGACTTAAAATGCTAATTACCCATAAGTAAATACTTAAAACAGCATTAAGTAATGTTAATTAATGTACCTTTGTTGTAAAGAGTTACCAGTCGATCTCTAGAAGACCAATTCCCTGTAGAATTTTGTGTACAGTGATGTCTTTGAGACTTTATTTCCTCGTGAGCTTAATAACTTTAACAAAAAACATAAGCTCTGCTGAACAGATGATTTGAGCTTATCAGTGAGATTTGTTTTCCTTTTTTTTTTATCAGCAACTAAATCATAAGTCAAATAAAGGTTTCTTTGGAGACACTTTGCTTATGTGGCCAGGAGAGGTTTCAGCCCTGATATGGAAGAAAGTGTTAACCTGCCAAGTCATGCTTCATGCATCATGACTTACAATAAGGACAATAAGTTTATGTTTATACTGGCATCAAGATAAAATTGTTACAGTATCATACAGTATGGTGGTGGTGATCCACATACAGTTCTGAAATCCTCGTCTGGTCTTATCTTTTAAAAAAAAAAAAAAAAAAAAAGTATATTTACTGTATCATATTATTGTCCAATTTGAAATGGGACGCGCTAAGACTTCAAGCCAGTCCACACCTCCAAGCTACAGTCATTTTGAATGCAAATATTGGACGGAAAACCCTTCTTTTTCAGTGTATTCAAACTCCTATTACTCAGTGCCAGTAGAACTTAGATATATTCTGACTGATGGGGAGACAAATTTAGATTTTTTTTACATTTAGAATTACACCTATAGTCTATTCCAAATGGTTCAAGAGCAACTTTGGGTATGTCTTTTTTAGGCGTTTTAGATCTGTATTCACACTGTTGGGAACATGGTGGACGTCCATGTTCTTGAAAGAGTGCTTTCGCTCAGTACAGGAACAAGACGATTGTGCGGAAAATGTGATGCCATGTTTGTAAATTGTAATTTGGAACCGTCACTGCTATAGGCTAATGGCTAAATTAGTTAAAAACAAGTTTTTTTTTAATAAAAACAGGCCACTACTAGTGTTTTACTATTACCAGTATTTGACCTTTTGCAATTTTTTTTTTGCAAATTTCTGTTTTTAGAGATAGACTTTAAGCAATTTGTGGCATTTTTTAAAAAAAAAATCTTTAGGCTTTTGTTAAATGAATCATACAGTTATTCTCTTTCATGCAAGCCTTCACAGTTTTGTTCTCAGAAATTTGATGTTTGCGGTCAAATCATGAAAACTTAATTTTTTTTTTGTATTTTGTAATGAAATATTTAGTTTTTGAATTCATTTTTATTTCAAATAATATGAGTGCAGGCACAAAATGCAGACTGTTTCTGAGTAACTTCATACATAATATGTTTATAATATAAATATAACAGTTTAATATATATCATAATATATTAAACTGTTATATTTGATCAGATTGGTGGAAAATGATTTCTAAGGATTGTTGACTGAAGATTTTTCTTTGGCTGACAGGTTTGTAGTCTGTGATTCGACATTAATTCTTAGTAAAAACACGTGAAAAACACTCGGAATTGACAAAATTCCAACTGTTTTTATTGTTTTTAGCACCACATGAATAAATCAGAAATCCCCATGTGTCTTAATAGCTAATAATCTCAGGTAAAGCTGGATTATTTCCACCCACTTTATCATTTCTCTTCCATTTTCTCTGTCAGTGTTAAAGCAGTGTATGAAGGGGAAGCTCTCTGGACTTTAAAGCTCTTTTTCTAAACTGGTCTGTTTAAAATGATTCTTCTGGCAAAAGCTCAAGTGTGTCATCTATCTTTGGTCTAATGATCCAAAGAGATGCTTCACCATTTTAGATTTCTTAAAAAGGCAACTTTTCTTGTTGGAAGATTTTGAGTGTCCAATCCGAAAACCAGCCTCTCATTTCATCCTGCCGTACCTTTGTTTGCTTAATTATCATAATATGCCTGAGTCATCCCTGTGATTAAGATTAGACTGCAGCTGAACTGGAGCCAGCGGTGAAAAAATAGTCCATTAGCTTTTTTTGGTAATACACGAGTAGGAGCTGAGCGTGGACGAGAACGGACCACTGGAATATAACTGCTGTAATTAATGTAGTAAACTGGGAAAATGGAAACCAAAAGTTCTCCTGGACCTCAGTTTTGGACTTCAGGAGCTACGGGACAAGTTGGACAAGATGTAATTGTCAGGAAATAGCCTTAATATTGTAATTTTACTAGTTTGGGATTGAATTTAGCTCAGAAACAAGTTGTATTTAAGGCTGTTTTTTTTAAGTGATTCTTTAAGAAAAGCTCTCACTGAGATGTTCATCAAGTCAGTCAGTTGACTGTATGAGGACAATGGCGAATGAGGACTGGATTATATGTGAGACTCTTCATACTGTCGGTGACCTGGATGACTTCATTGAGCCGTACAATGGTGAGACGACCAACCTCGTGGCCAGCGCTCGTCTTTCGTGCTCGATGCTGAAAGCTTTCTGTTTTCTGTGGTACAGTAATGCTAGATTTTATACACTGCAAAAACACTACTAGAAATAAGCCAAATATTCTCACATTTATTTGAATTTTCTTAGAATCTGCCATTAGGGTAAGCTAAATTTGCTTGGCGACAATACTTACAATACTGCAAATCTGGTCATTTTTTTCCTGTCTTTTTCTCTACGTAGCCCCCCCTTGTGTTTACCAATTTATCTTCCGAGACTTCCCAAGACGTCCCAGTTTTGGGTCAGCAGGCCCTGATCTTGCAAAACGTGTTAAATTATGGTAAAAATCCTGCATTGTTCTGCTGTTAAACCAGCTTGTAAATCTTCTTTAATGTGTCTTAAAAGGAGGAAAATAAAAGGCAACATTTTTTAAAAAAGAAGACGGAATCAATTTGGCTTTTCCAAATTGTTTAGAAGTTACAGTTCTAAACAAAAATGCGCAACATCCGTTTCCTGGTTGACTCACTCTCATTGGTTGTTGCAAGGTTCTGCTCACGTCCCCAATTGCTGATCAGATCATGTTTAATAATTAAGATTTGAATTTGGGAAGACTCTGATGTTAACTGTGTCTGTTAATCCCTCACACTACAGGATAATTCGGCCAGATAATCTGTTCAAATCAGCCTAAAAATCAGAAAACAGACACCATCTTCTGAGTTTCCGGATCGGGAACGAAATCCGGCCAATTATTCTCTAGTGAAGGGCCGGGCTTTCCAGACTTTATACCCCAGAATTTGGTTTACATGCACAACCCAATTTTAATTCTGTATTTAATATGGGAGCAAAAAGCAGAATAAAATGAGACCCAAAGTGTAGTAAAACAAAAAGGCAACTGGACTTAGTTGAATTTCTTGAAGACGTTTCGCCTCTCATCCAAGAGGCTTCTTCAGTTCTGTTTGACTGGTGGAGAGTCTGGGACTTATAAACTCTGTCAGGTTTTTGGTCCATGGGGGGTGGTTTGGACAGGAAGGGGGTGTGAGTCATTAAGTCATCAAGGGTCGTTGGATGTTGTCTTTTGTCTGATTTAGTTTCACCTGAGTCGTTAGTTATTGGCTATTGTCTGAGCCAATAGTTAGTTATAGCCAATAACTAACGACTCAGGTGAAACTAAATTAGAAAAACAAATATTCCCTGCTTGCAGCTCGTTTTCTGCCGGGCTTGACTGAAGGGGAGGCTTGTTCAGACAACTCAGTGTCTGTGGTTATTCCTCCTCAGAATGAAGCCAAACCCTCAGGTGTGAGCTACAGTAATAATCTGCTTCCAAGGCAAAGATTTTATCACAGTGAACGCCTGGTTACTTTCACAATAGGTGTGCAAAACTCTTTGACTGCTCACTGTTTGATGATTTACTTAATGAGGAAGTGGAGTAGTTTTGTCTTTAGAACAATCTAAGTGAAAGCAAAGATTTAGTTTGAGACCAGAGGGTCTCAAAGTCATGGTCCACGGTCCATTTCATGATATTTTTAGATTATTTTTGCAAAATAAATGTGTTTATTATTGTGAAATATATCAGAATCAGAATAGTTTGCACCATAGGTCCACTTAATATCAAGTTATAATTTATTTCTTTATGTTTTTCTATTTAATTTCCATCACAAATAACTTCAATGTCAAAACAAACACTTTTATTTTGAAGTTCTATGAAATATGATCATGAAGTATTTCAAAATCTTTTTCTCAAAAAGTTTTTATTGTTATTATTTTTTTGACTCGTCACTCAGGTCATTTGAGAATCAGAAGCAAATAAAACTAATATTAGAGCAAAATAAAATATAGAAATCGGAGTAAAGTGCAGTTTTATACAAAGGGTTAGGGTTAGCATGTATTTTGAATAGGGATGGGAATCAGTATTAGTCCAATATTGGTCAAAATCACTGAATCGGCTATCGGACAGGTAAAAATGTAAAATCCGATACGATCCAAAAATGCTTCATTATGCACAGACAGTAAAAATGTAAATAAAAATAAGCAAAAGCATTTTAGCTGAGTCATGTTTCGGCTGTTTATTACTTCTTTTTGGGAGAAAAATATTTGTTACACAGTTGGAGAGAATTATGTCTTTGAAATGACTCGGTACAAATGTGTTGTTAACAGCATCATAGTTCATAAGTGGTCTAAAATGACTAATATCGGTATCAGTACAGACTTGAGTTTGTCATGATTTCAGAGAAATCGTAAAAAAAGGGAAAAAAGGACGGAGCGAAAATGGAGCTGTAGAACAGGGGTAATGACTTTATTTACAAAAAGATAACGAAAAACACCAGTCGAGAGGGAAACAAAAAGGGCTGAGGCTGGCCGGCTGGCAAGGCGGAGCTCAGGGAGGTCTGGGGAAAAAGAACAAAAAGCGAGCATTAGGTTATGCTGACAGCCACGGGGAAAAGACTAACCAGAGTTAGGAGCGATTCAACTTGATACGGTTTACCGATTGAACTGGAAAGACGCGCTGACACAAGGAGACAGGAAACCACAGTATAAGTAGCCAGTGCTAGATGAGGAAATGGGAGACAGCTGTGCAGATTGAAGGCTCCGCCCCACCTGTCAGCCAACCTCCTGCAGGTAACAGAACAGAGCAAATTCTCCCAGGAAGTGGGGCAAAAACATACAAAAGGTAAAAGCAGAGATTACAACTAGGGCGAGGAGGAAACCCAGGCCAGACATGGCACCATGACAGAGTTTGTGATATTGGTATCAATATCACACACAAGAAGTGGTATGGTCCCATCCCTACATTTGAACCACAACATTCATCCACTTTATTTACATTATCAGGTTGAGCCTTCTTATTTTTCTTCTGTGGTGACACTGACTTCGTACTGCTCATCTTTTTGACCTCACTCCTAATATTTCCTTAAAGGTCACATAGAATGGTCCGTTTGAGCCAAAAATCTAGATTACCGATGGCTACTTAGATAAATTAAATAATATGTATGGTCAAAAACCTCATAGTCTCTAATCTGGCTTATTCTGAAGAGAATAAGCCAGATTATTGCTGCTCTCTGCCAGCCTCTGAACAGGCACTCTGAGCTTTCTGAGCTAATGCCCCGCCCCCAGAACACTGAGTCTCTTCTGATTGGCCAGCTGACTGACTGCTCTGCGGTTCTTCTTCTTCTTCTTCTTCTTCTTCTTCTTTGGGAGGGAGGGTTGGTTGCACGGCAAATGTGCTAGTTACGTAACTAAACTGGACTTTTCAGAACTGCTTGCTTGAGCTCAGGGAAACAGAGAAGCCCTTCTTTGTCAGAAGTGGCTGAAGTGTTTATTGTGACACTTTAGTGACGTTTGGATACAGGAAGGACACGGGGACACACCAAAAAACATCAGAAATTTGATTTTACACTGAGTGTCCTCTTTACAGCAGTGAATGAAAACACACATACACTATACATCTATATAATAGACGTGCAATTATTTCTTTGAAAGTTTGCTTAAAATTTGAGGTCCATTTCGATGGAAAACCACGCTGTTGTCTCTCTGAATCTGGTTAGATTCATGCTGCAACAGTTATATATGTGCAGATCTTTGAGTTTTAAGTCCTTCTTCTCCTTCTTCTTCTCTTTGAACAGTGGAACAGGAGCAGATCCAGAAGAGGACCTTCACAAACTGGGTCAACGCTCAGTTGGCAAAAGTGAGTGCTGTCTCTGAACTCTGACCTTTCTGCATTTCTGAGAAAACTGTTCACGCCATCCAGCGATTTTGACTGTTTTTGGAAAGAAAGTCTCATGAGAATTAGACACCATTTGGCTTAAATGTTTTTTTTTTTTTGTTTTAATTTTAAATAAAATTCTCATCTTTGTGCTGCGGGAAGAAATGAATTTTTCAAGCACTGAAATGATAATTTATGCACAATAGTTTTCTAATCCCTGAGTCGATGCAGCCTCACACTATTGTGCAGATGAGCGTGAACATGTGAGGACATGATATGATTACTCACTAGTTGTACTCACACATGTGCAGGATGTGCATATTCTCTTAATGTATGTGTGACAGTTGCATCATAAGTTAATCTGTCCTCATGTAACCTGGTACTGTGACACATTAATTAAAAAATGCCTTTAACTGCAGTTTTTCATGTTTATATTGGAGGTTTTGTGGTATAGCCATTTACCACAAGATTTTTAATTATATAATAATATCAGCACACCTTATTTTGAAAATATGTTTGCCGCTTTATCTCACCATTACCAAGCCTTTACCAGCATGAAACTGAAGTTTGTAAACCACTCACTCTCCCACACCAAAGTCCATAGAGAAAATTAGCATTTTTAGGGACACAGGAGCTGCTGGTCTACTGCTGCCTCGTGTGGCCAGTTTGTGTCACTGAGGTAAATCTGAAGGATTTCAAACACTGAAGTGACAAAATAAGACATTTGAACTTGGATCAACAACTCTGCAAGTCATTGTTTCAGAAGCTAAAGCAGAAACAATTCACCTAAACTGTCTTATCATTTCTAAGTCCAACAATCAGAACATTAAACCCTCTCTCCAACTTGTTCATGCATGACTTGCTTTCTACTTGTGATTCATTTGAGGATCAGCTGACGTCACCGAGTTCTTCGTCTTACTGAGCTGTGATTCCGCAAATCAAAAAAAATCAAAAACACATGACCACACCGTCATTATTTGACCCAGCATAGTGAGTTCTCCGTGAACAGCTCGCATGTTTAAAATATACCTGCCATGTGGGCTGTACTGGACAACAGCGGTTTTGTTGTTAAAGGTCGTTGTCCAGCACTTAAACTGGCTCCTAACACGAGTCAGCCGAAAGTGGAGGTCAGCTGTGGAGGACAGTGGACTGAGAACTGTGGGCATAAATATATCTCTGCAGAGCAAGGTTCGCAGCACGCAGACAGACAGCAACAGACGGCCACTCCCCTCCCCTTCCCTCCCCTCTGTCAGCGGCCAATCACAGCAGCCCCAGGCTCCGCCCACAGACGTGGAGACTGAACTGCATAGTGGAGAGAACTGTTAATCCTCTGTGTGGTTACTCACTTTAGTTTTCACATAGTGGTCATTCATACTTACTGCTGCCCTAAAGCAGAAAAGATGATTGTTGTCTTTAAAGTTAATTCTTCTGTTTTTCCCCAATGACATTTATCGGTTCCTGTGGGAGGTTTTTTGACCCATTTATGAGTCAATAAATCACTTTTGTCTTTAAATTCCTCTTATTTGTTACCTGTAGAGGTCAATAAAGGTCCCAGAGGATTAGGTTCCCATTTAAAAAATATTAGTTATGGATTTGCTTCCAATTTAAATAATATGAAATACAGCCACAAAACTGCTGAATTATAAAGTTTGAACTTTACAACTGTAATTTGCACTACAGTTCAGTTTTTCATTACTCGCCAAGCCTGTCACATTCTCTACTCAAAACACCTGTGCAATATGTACAACATGTACAAAATAAGATTCATTTTTTCCCATTTTCCCATTATTCACTTATTATATTGTTATTGCTCATTTTTATTTTTGCATTTGTTATATGTTGCTTATTTTATATCCTAGTGAATTACTGCCTGCTCCCAACCCTGCTCTTATAATCTATAAAGTCAAATGTAATCTAATCTAACAAACAAGAGCTTTCTCATGTTTGCATTTTCTTAGTGCATTTTCTTGTCACAGCAACTTTTTTCTCTTTATTATCAGATCACATCTACCTTATGCATAATTATGGGATTTTTTTGGTTCAGAATATTAGTTAAGTCTAATGCCAGTAAATTTCACTTGTCTCCTGTAGATTACACTGAAACATCTATTAGGTGTATATTCTAGAGGAGACTCATGATGTGTTCAATTTACAAGATGTTACGGTGAAGATATTGAACATTTGCTTTGTCAGTGTTATAATTTGTAGATGGTCCCTGCCTTTTTCCTTAATCCCCGTAAATCCCTAAATACACAAGAATGAGGGATGGGTCAATTTACAATATGACTTGAGAGAAAAAAAGCAGCATAATGTTACAATTTTTATCGTGAATGAACTCAAATTAAAAATGCTGTCTTGCTCGCCAACATTCAGTTCTAGTGATTTTTGAAGAGCCAAAAGAGGGAGGGAGCCTTTTAGCTTTTTCAGGACCTCAACAATATTTTTTTTTTTTTTCACTAAAAATGCTTCCAATCCATGCTGTAAAACAAAACACATTATTTCTTACCAAAAATTAAGCTAAAGTGATTTCAGATTTTTTTTTTTTGTTATCACAATAATACTGGGAATTACACTTATTTTGCTGAGTGTCATCATAATAATAATGAAATTGTCATATAGAGTGAGAGCTTCTGTTCATGTTAATCTGGCACCTTTTCAACACCTTCCTCATTCAGATTTAAGTCCTTTTTGTTAATCTCTGCTTCCTGAAACCCGACACAGATTTCTGTGAGATTAAATTACTGATGTTTCGTGTTTCAAAGTATCACCAAAGTTTCACAGATTGTTTTGATTTGAATGTTTCAAGCAAGTGATAATCTCATAGCTTTAAAAGTGTGTGTGTGCGTGTACATGTTTTTCTATCCTTGTGGGGACCAAAATACGTACAACCCTCCCTTTGTGGGGACATTTTTCCTGGTCCCCACGAGGTTAAGGGGCTTTTTCAGGGTTTAGACCTGGTTTTAGGGTTCGGGTTAAACATTTAAGTTGTGATGGTTAAAATCAGGGAATACATTATGTCTATGAGGGTCCACACAATGTTTGCAAACCCCACACGTCTCTCTGTGTGTGTGTGTGTGACAGCGGAGGCCACCATGTCGGATCGTGGATCTCTTCAACGACTTCCGCGATGGCTCCAGATTGCTGGACCTGCTGGAGGTGATGAGCAACCAGTGCATAGTGAGTCCTGTTTCTTTCAACAGTATTTCTTTAAAAATCTAGCCCATTAACACAATCCGACATTTTCTTTCTTTTTTTTAAATTTACTTTTTATTCATTTTTTTTACATACAACATATGTGCCAGTTGGGCACAAAAAAAACATACAACATAACATAAGCATAACATAACCAGGGGAGGACTGTGCATTAAGTGAAACAGCAGAGTTAACATAAGCACGTCATACGTAAAATATAAGGATGCTGCTCGAAAATAGGGGAAAAATTAAAATCTTGGAGGGTTTGATCTTGTCTTTGCGATCTATATGAAATCAGGCCTAACAGTTAACACATAGCTGAGCCATTATGACCAGTTCTCTTCAAAAATATCAGTTTGATTTCTTAGTTTAAATGTAATTCTCTCCATAACACACATATATTGTAGATTACGTCAATCCACTCGTTTATTGTTGGTTTGTCATTTTTAAGCCATTTTCTGGTCAGGGCCTTTTTACAACCCACTAACAACACTCTCAGAAGGTATTTGTCCCCCTTTGCATATTCAAGTCTCTCCAAAATGGAGCCACAGAGGGACAGCCCCCCAAAAAAATGTGAAAATGATTTGCTGAAGTATTCCCACACGACCTCCTGCTGGCAGTCTGACCGGAATAGTTGGTCTTTTGTGCCGGAGAGCGAAAGAATCGAGTCACGTTTTCTGAGCTGAATTCCTTCCAGGAGGGGGAGCTTGTCACTGACCGCTGCAGTCTGCAAGTCCTGTCCCATTACACTCCCACATTTTCACCGACGCACTCACCGGGCGATGTCCTGTTTTTGTTTTGCAGAGTCGCGAGAGAGGCAGAGGCATGTTTCAGCACAGGAGCAACATTGAGAAAGCTCTCGCTTTCCTGAAGAAGAAATCGGTAAATGAACGCTGCTACACACTGTTATAATTAGACATCCAACTTTACACCTGTAATTTGATTTGATGAAGTAATACCTGTAGTTATTCTGGGCCAAATGTGCGAGGAAATGAATTTCGCAGACGATATGATTCTGTTTCTACAAGTTTGTTTCTTTTAATGTTTGCAAAAAGAAAAAAAAAAGTTTTCAGTAAAACTAAATGTATCTCCTGTTTTCTCCTAAGATTAAACTAGTCAACATAAACATTCCTGACATCATTGATGGCAGACCGTCCATCATCCTGGGCCTCATATGGACAATCATTCTGCAGTATCATGTGAGCTTCACAGTTTTTCTCGTCCCTTTTTCCACACACGCACACGTAATTAAAACATGATAATCTCAACATCTCAAAAATATTATTTTTTCTTCTTATTTTTCCCATTTTGACACGGCACATTTCGCTGTTTTTATCTCCTCCAATGATAACTTTGATGACATCTCAGATCGAGGAGTTGGCCAGCAGCCTGTCCTTTGACTCGCGTCAGTCCTCCATGGAGTCTTTGGCCAGTCTGGACTCGCGCTCCACTCTGTCGGGCCGCTCGGCCAGCAGCAGCCCACTTCCTCCCAGAGGCTCGCCGCTACACACCCGCTTCAGAGTTTCTGCCAAGAAGGCTCTTCTGCTCTGGGTCCGGGAACAGTGTCATAGGTCAGCACCTCCTCTACTGTGAAGAGTGGATCATCTACACACACAAATATCAACTAATAACAAAACAAAACAGTGCGAGGCGCTAGAAAATACAAAAATATTAAGATTTTTGAAATTTTACTTCTGTTTTCTGTGTAAAAAATATTAAAAATAAAGTTAAAGATAGTAATTATTAAGAAAATTTGATTAAAAATGAGCTTAAAGTTACAGGTACCTTCAAATAAATTCAATAAATAAAGATGAAAGCCTTTTGAATTGGAGTCAGTTCATAATTTTGGCCCCGTCTGATTGAGTTTGACACCACTGATCTAATTTAATTGTAACAGACTGATTTACGATCCTCAGAGCTGGCTGTTCCATCAACGTGAAAGACTTCAAAGCGAGCTGGAGGAGTGGAGTGGTCTTCCTGGCCATCCTGTACGCTCTGCGGCCCGACCTGGTGGATCTGTCCAAAGCCAGAACCAGGAGCAACAAACAGAACCTGGAGGAGGCGTTTCGCATCGCAGAGAGAGAGCTGAGGATTCCCAGACTGCTCGAGCCCGACGGTGAGCCGCTGTTCTTTATCAATAATATGTATAAATGGACATCAGGACCATGAGAACACAAACTGCTTCTACTGTACTATACTATAAACTTCAAAAATCAGAACCAGTATCAGAAGCATCTCTTTCACTTGGGTATAATTAAACAAAAGTGGCTTCTCATCGTGTCAAATAAATACAGTACTGTGCATAAGTCTTAGGCCACCATTAGATTTGTTGTTTTAGCAATGCTATAATGACCATCCTGTACAATTATTTCTTTATTGGAACATATCCTGAAAATATGGAGAAACACATATGCAGTTTGAAAATAACAACAAAAATGCTTGTATAATATCAAATATTTAGTGTGAGCTACATTTCCACTTGAACAATAACACAACCATGGCTCTTTAAAACCTGGAATGGAACCCTAATGTTATTGGTCAAACCTGTGTTTCTCCTACTATTTCATGCCAACAAATAGCTGCTGTGAAAAAGGTCTATTATACCTGGTTTACTCCAGACATGTTGGAGCATTACATACATAATACTTTTGTGATTTTTGCGGAGTTATGACTAAGGATCATACCTGTGGTAAAAGCCGGCGATTAAATAAATTCAGCAGAATAATAACTTGTAGAATTGCAGGCCCCTCAGGGTTCGTTCAAGTCAACAGTGTGGGAACATTTTAGTTCACAACAATAATAATAAAATGGTGTGAACCAAAGTATAGTATCTTTGTTACACCCTCAACACTGAAAGGCAGGGCCTTGATTTTATTTTTAATTTGGGGTTCCTCACTATGGAAACATAATTCAGTCTTTTAAAGAAAACAACAAGACGAAATTTAGCCTGGATTATGTAAATTCCACATAGATTTATTCTCAAGTCACATCAATCAAAAATTATGAGCCAAACATTTTATTTTGACTGTATCTTACGTTTTCATTTTAATTTTACTTTTTTTAACCTTTTTTTTAACCTCTTAATTAATTTTATTGAACTTTTATGTCATAATTTTGATTTTTGTGATCTCATAATGACATTTTTATCTCATATTTCTGAGTTTCTGTTTCATAATTTTGATTTTATTATCTTAATTTTTATTTTTTTTAATCTCTCAAGTGACCCTTTCTTTCAGTGTTGACTTTATATCTGATAAATGTGACTTTTCTTATCGTATTTTCAACTTTATTTAGAATCTTTTTGATTTTGACTTTTTGTCTTATAAGTTAGATTTCACTTTTTTCATCTCATAGTTTTTCCTTTTAAAATTAATGGCATATTTTTACATCTAATGAAATAATGGTTTTGACTCATGATTAGTACTGTCCAGTCTCCCATGACCATTTGACAGTTTCAGATCGCTTTCCTCAGACTTGTGAAGCAGGAACTGAGGTGATAGCATATGAATGTTCTTTATTTTTTCCATTATTGTGAAAGTGCTGAGTGCAGCTGAGTGCAGCTGAGCGCCGAGGCTGAGTCGTGCCCAACTGAGCCTGAGGGCAAGTGAGATGACGATCTGACTGAATTTTATCTTTTTAAATCTCATAACTGACCCATTGTTATCACACTGCTGACTTTATATCTGATAAATGTGACTTTTCTTATCATATTTTCAACTTTATTTATCAATATCTTTTTACCTCTAACTGCCTTTTTAATTTTGACTTTGTCTTATAAGTTAGATTCCATTTTTTTATGCCATAGTTTTTACTTTTTATCACATAATTGTGACTTATCTTTAAATTTTTGTTTCCAAATTTTAACTTTATAACTTTTATATCTTTAAATTTCAATTTTGTCTTTGATAATGTGACTTTAAATATGATTTCCTTTTCTTTTTTTGTTAAAGGTTTTCTTCTTTTTTAAAAGAAAAAAAAAATAATGGCATATTTTTATATCTGAATTTGAATTTATCATCTCTGAGCAGGAACTTCAGATAATGAAATAATGGTTTTGACTCATGATTAGTACTGTCCAGTCTCCCATGACCATTTGACAGTTTCAAATCGCTTTCCTCAGACCTGTGTAGCAGGAACTGAGGTGATAGCATGTGAATATTCTTTATTTTTTCCATTATTGTGAAAGTGCTGAGTGCAGCTGAGCGCCGAGGCTGAGCCGTGCCCAACTGAGCCTGAGGGCAAGTGAGATGACGATCTGACAACAGTCTGCTGACTCCCTCTCTCACTCTCTCACTCTGTTTGTTTGCCTCAGCGCTGTATAAAAACACAGGCTTCTTTCACTTTGCCCTGACTGTTGACTCGTTAGCAGACGCAGATGAGTGGATGGTTTGCTTTAAAGCGCGGCAGAGTCACCTGCTGCAGGAGCTCTGCTGGTGTCTTAGTCTAAACGAGCTTGTGACAGCGGTTACAGTAGCGTGAGTCTGATCATGGAGGACTGTGATGTGGATGCAGATGTGGACGTTCGGGACCCCGATGAGAAGTCCATCATGACCTACGTGGCCCAGTTCCTGCAGTACTCCAGAGACCTGCCGCTGACGGAGGAGGAAATGCAGGTGTGTGTGTGTGTGTGTTCGACTCGGTCATGTGTTGATCCTGATTCAGCAGCATGTTTTTCCGCCGTTGAATCACTGCGGTGCAGTGGGACAGCAGCAGCAGCAACAGTCACAGAGGTCAGAAAAATTTGGCAAAGCTATTTTGAAAAAAGGCTCAAATCCAAATCACAATTTTGCAATTTAATACTTACGTTATTCAGTTTTTATACTTCACTGCCAATTCATGTCTTTACATTTTTTAACATCCTTTCATTAAGTCATTGGTCCCCAAAACCTGGGTCGGGACCCAAAAATGGGTCATAGGACATTTTTTTCAGGGGGGGGTCCCCAAACAACTTTGCAGAATTTCCCCAACCTTTTATTTTAGATTGACATATATAAATTTTAAATAACATAAAATGCATTAAATGAAGTTTACTTGGGAAATTTATAGAGCTGATGTTGTGATTTGGGTTGTAAAGTTTGAGAAACACTGCATTAAATTATATTACAATAAGAATGTTGAATGTTGAAGTTTTGAGTTGTGTCTGTCAGAAAAAAGCAGTTTATTATTCTCTCTAAATCATTCATCCACAACAATGCTATGTCTTTCTAGCAAATAAGCAGCTTTACTTCACCTTTAAATGGTTGTTAAATTGAATGCAAGCCGGATTTAAAAACAAAAACATCTATATTTTAGCCACAACACTAACTATAAGTCCACATGCTCTTCTTTATTGGTGGATTCCTCTTTTAACTGTTTAATTTTATAATAGCTGCAATAGATAAGTTAGCAGCATTATCAAAACCAATATTTGGAATGACATAATTAATCATTTTCTAATTGCAAATTAAAAACAAACCATTAGTCAGTTGCAGAGTCGTATGTTGTAGTAGTATGTTGAAAACATCCTCTCATTGGGGTTTAAACGCGCGCAATTTTCCCCAAAAACATTTAGGCCTGACGCTGACGTGACTTTTCTGTTGAAGAATCCTGAAAATCTGGTAAAAGAATGTAAAGGCATGCAGGGTTTTCTTTTTCCTGCACAACAACACGCTTTTAAAACACTGTTTATACAGACAGAGATCACATTAGATCAGTCAGCTCCGACTGTTTTTCAGCAGCAGTTACAGCTTTCAGGGCATATTTGGTCAAATTAGTTGGTCAAATCCAGCTTAAAAAATATTGCTGTCATGACCATAAAACATATTTAGAAGTGCTGCCTGTGTTTATTTTTGCCAGATTTTGTTTCTCGCCTTCAGTTATCTCTGCCATTTGTTCCATTTCCTCTTTCATATTAACATGTTGTTTGGGGATTTCTGTTTTCTTGGCATCACTTTGTTTCCTTTCTTTCTTTCTTTCTTTCTTTCCTCTTTTTTCCTCGCAGACTCAGTATCTGACTCCTCCAAAAACTCCTTCTCCTGTCAACCTGCCTGTTCATTACACTCCTGCTGTTTCTGCTTCCCCTCTGCGACAGGTAGCACTTAATCCCTCCTCTTTCACCTGTTTACTTCTCATTATTCAATAATCCAGGTACAGATTGAATGGCTCCTTAGATAATTGTTTTGTTAGATTATTTTTAAAATTAACAATAAAAATATGCCGACCTGCCAACCTACCTACTAATCGACCTACTGACCCAACTTTCTTCCTACCTACCAAACTATCTATTGACCTACCTACATTCTTCCTTCCTACCTACCTAGTGACTTATCTTCTGCCTCCCTACTGACTGACCTGCTGACCAACCAACCTGCTTTCCTCCCTACCTCACAGCCTATCTTCTAACCTACCGACCTATCTGTTGACTGACTTACAGACTGAGTTACCTGTGGACCTACTGACCAACCAACCTACCTTTCCTCCTTCCTTCCTACCAGCCTACCTACTGGCCGACCTGCCTGCCTACCCATCCTACCTAGTGACCTATATTCTTACCCAACCACTTACTGACCAAACTACTTTCCTAACTACCAACCCGTTAACTGACTTACCAACCTACCTACCTGTGAACGTACTGACTTACCAACCCACCCTTCCTTCTACCTACCTACCTACTGGACTAATGTACCTAGTTGTGAACCTACTGACAAACCAGCCTACCATTCCTACCTACAGTACTTACCTATTTTCCTTATAGACATACTTTGGGTTTTTTTGAAGTGTGGACACATGAAGTACTGACACACTTCTATAGCAGTATAGAGTGTGCTGTGATGGAAACATCAACCTACTAAAGTCGCAAATGTCGCAAAATGCCAAATTTTGTTGAGTGGTTAAAATCTGTTTTTCCTCATGTCTACGTTAGCAGCTGTGTTTGTAAGCACAGGCTGACAAGGGCAAAGTCAGCGCTGATAATTGACCTCAAAACCTGAACAATCCCTTTGACATGTTTGTGTGAATCTACATTACCTGTCACCTAAGTCAGTGCCACACCCCCCCCCCTCGTCCTGTCACCACTTTGTGTTTTAACATTCCAGAAGTGTCTTCGTGTTCGTTCAGCGCGTTTAGAAAAAACAGCCTCAGCCTCTGCTGAGTCACACGCTCTAAATCAGCCACGACAATCCTTTTGATAAACACCGGCGAACAACTTTAGATTCAGTTTCTGACAATTAAATATCTTGAAGTGACGCCAGGAAAGTGAGAGAGAGAGAGAGCGCTCAGTCGCTCCAAGCCAAGATCATTCTCGAAATCACATGGTGGTTCACAGCAGGACTCATCATGCAGAATCGCAATAGTCCGCCCTGTTCTCTGGGACGAAGTCCAAAAACCACAGTGAGGGGTGTGTCTCCCTCTGCCTCCCATGAGATGAATAAAGGACAGCGTGCGGCGTCTGCCTCCACTCAGATCCTGCAGGTTTCCTTCGTCACAGAACTCATGACACGCTGGACAAAACACCTGTCGGATCAGGTTTCTTTAAAGATATCAGCACGTTCATGTGCGGCTGCTGCTGCAGCTGCAGCCATGCGAGATTTTAATCCACTCACTTTCACCCTCCAGCTGTGTTTGTGTTTTTAATTCTGCAACAGTTGTTGTGCAAGAAAATAGGTTGAAAATAGTTGGAGAAACACATCTAAAAATGAATAAAGCCTTTAAGCTACTGCACCCTCACTTCTTATAGACATTGGCTCAAAACTAACACGGGACTAGGTAGAAATTTAAGGTAGGTGTTGGTTTATTTTTTCACTCCTAAGAACAAGGCAACGCTGTTCGTGTTGCAACTATGTAGCCAAAATAAACATGCATGTGGGCTCGGTGCTCTGCTGTGCACAGACTTGCTGTCAACATGAGACATTTTTGTTTTTTGGTGAAGTACCTCATGACTGGTGAGGGATATTTTTTTTGCATAGTTCTTTCATTAAAGCTGCAAATTAATGTTATTTTCATTACAGATGAATCTGTCAATTATTTTCTCGATTCATTGAGTAAATTTGGTCCATAAAATGGTCAGAAATTGTTGAAAACAATGTTGAGCAACCTCAAAATGATGATGATGCAAAAAAAGGCCTTATTATTCTCAAAGGTCTTATTATTGTCCACAAGCCATAATAAAACAATTTAATCATTTTTTGGTATATGCAGGAAATAAATCAGAAAATATTCACATTCATGCAGCTAAAAAATCAGAGACCTTGGTTTAAATGTTCAAAAACACTCAAACTAACCAAATCTGTTATCAAAATGGTTGGCACTAACTTTAGTACTTTATAAGTCAGAAAATGGTCAATTGTTGTTTTCCAAAACTTCCAAAATTTGTCTTTATTTGTCCAATTCAAAACAAAATGAATCAGTTTTAGTTATTTCTTTCTTATAAGGAGCAAAATAACCAGACAAAATTCACATTTAAGAATCAATTTATTTATTTTTTTTAAAAAAAAGCCAACATAGTTGAGTAATTTAATAATTTATTTAATAATCATAATAATCTACAAGTAAGTCCCAATTGTGGAACAAATGAAGGATTATCTAAAAGGTCAGGAAAATGTCAATCATTTGTTTCCCAAACCTCAAACTGACAACGTCCTTAATTATTTGTTTTGTCCACAAACTATTCAGATTTGACAGTCATAGAGGAACAAACAAACCAAATCATGTTCACAGCCTGAAGTTGAAATCAAATTTAATTTGATATGCTGTATATTCATTTAATTCATATTTACTTGCTTCTGTACAAACATACACATAAAAACATGTTCCCTATAGGATCTTTTTCATTTTCATTCTTAAGACGTTTTCCATAAATAAGAAATTCTTCATATACGCACAAAATCCCCCCACAATGACTCTAAACACTGTTGCATATTTGACAAGCCTGTATGTGGCGCTGTAATGCTACCGCCAAAAATATCAAAGATCATGCTGATTAGTCAGTTGTCCAAACTATTTAGGATTTAATTAACTAATTGATTAATTATTCAGTTTTTGTAATTGATTAGTAATTAAGTTGCCCTTGATTTCATTTTCTAATCGTTAATTTTCCTCTTTGTCTTGGAATAATCCTTTACCTGCCACCTATGCTCCACTGTTCACTCCAATTGAATCAGATAGCTGTTTGTTAAGGTAATAAAATCACGCTGTTGCCACAGCAGTACATATATGTGCATATGATGCCGTATGATCTTCCTATAGTGACTGTGAGTCCCTCAGGCTGACACATACAGGCAGATTTATACTCAGCCGCCAAAGGCACTGACTGAACAAAGACAGTCATTAGATTCATAGTCAAGAGTTCTGAGTGATTAGATCTTCTCACAGCGAAGCAGGAAGTGCATTTCCATTCGTACCTACTCAGTTAAAGCTGAAAGTATGTAACTTTTAAACATAAACAAATAAAAGCACAGTTCCAGCACGGCTCAGCTCGGCATGGCTTGACTCGACTCTACTTGTTTTTTTTTTACTTTTACATCAGTGATAGAACCTGGTACCTGGTACTTTTTTTTAGTACCTGCTCTGTGGAGGTTCCAGCCGAGCTGAGCCGATACTAAAATGTGACGTGGACAGACTGCCGGTTAAATGGAGACGCTATGGCTGCTGTGAGGTTTCCCCACAGGAGGAAGTTAGCATTAGCTCCAGAGTGTGCTAAAACTCATTCAAAACATCCAGGGGCCGGAGAAAAGGACTGTTTCCACAAATATGTCATGGCGCTTTTCCATTATACAGTTCAAGCGTGAGGTTCCAGTCGAGCTGAGCCGATACTAAAATGTGACGTGGACAGACTGCCGGCCACTGATTGGTCAGAGAGCGCCGTCACTGGAAGAGTCACGAGCAGGAGGAAGTTAGCATTAGCTCCCGAGTGTGCTAAAACTCATTCACAACATCCAGGGGCCGGAGAAAAGGACTGTTTCCACAAATATGTCATGGCGCTTTTCCATTATACAGTTCAAGCGTGAGGTTCCAGTCGAGCTGAGCCGATACTAAAATGTGACGTGGACAGACTGCCGGCCACTGATTGGTCAGAGAGCGTCGTCACTGGAAGAGTCACGAGCGAGACGTCCGACACAAGAATCAAAGCAAACAATGGCGAACTGTAGATCAGTTAAAAAGACTTGAAAGTCCTGAAAACATGCGTTAATCTGCAACATTTAACAAGGACATTTGTAAAATGTCCATATTTAACAGAGGAGTCTGGTGTATTTAGCGACAGCACTGCTGAAAGACGGAGATGGTGAGCCCAATCACAAGCCGTTCAGCCGTATTTCACTTCAGTGACTGTGTCAGACGGAGTCTGTGCTCCGCTCATGCAGGAAGTACTGAACCATTCAGTGAACCAATATTTTTAATCCACTGATTTTGATGATTCTTTCACTCACTCCTTCTCTTCTACCGCTTAATCCTCCACTGAGAGGGCGAGAAGCATGGTCACACTCTGGACAGGTCACCAGTCCATCACAGGGCCACATCGGGACAAACAACCATCCACGCTCAAATTCACACCTACAGGCAATTTAGAGTGTCCAGTTGGCCTAATCCCCAAATCTGCATGTTGACCGTCACTAGTTTGTGTGTTTGTGTCATGTATTAAACCGCGTCACGTCAGTTTGGTGCAGCCGTGACTATGACGACCCCACCCACTGTCAAGGAGGTACTACTTTTAGTAATCATAAAGTAATCATAGATTCAAACCTTTGTCAAACGGGTTCAGCTCCACACGTCCCTCTCTCTGTTTCTCAGTAGAGATAGAGAGTTTAGATGTTTGTGTCGCACAGAGGCAACAGCAACATGGAGCTATTTAAGTGAGACGACTGCAAACAGGCCGGAGTTTGACCAAAAACACGGAGAAATGTCCACAGAAATGAACAAAACTGAACAAGAGAGTCTTTCATAACAACAAAAAAAGCAAAAGCAAAAGTATCCAAATAAGGACGGGAAAGAAAACAAAAAAACAGGAAAGAACAGAAAGTAAAACTGCAGAATAAAACAGGGAACAAAAAACAGAGAATTCAAGATTAAATATAAAATAGAAAGAACAACAAGGTCTAAATTAATAGTCAGAAGACAATTTCTACTATTCTACTGCTCAAACAAAACAGGTCATTTACTGGAGTCTTTACTTCAGACTTTTTTTCAGCAAACTAATTTCTGATTTCTAATTTATAAAACTAACCTCTAATACTGGAACCTCTAATAAATGTTTTGTTTTTGTCCACGTTGCCAGGCAACACCTGATCGTAAGGCACAGGAAGTGACGTGCTGGCTGGTTCAGGCCTACGATGAGCTTCTGGAGGGATGGGACTCCACAGAGGGAGAGAGCTACTCCGAGAGATACCACGTACGTCCACAGCTTCTTCCTGTCAGACTGTGTTTCACCAATTATGTCACATTTAAATGTGTCAGGAAAGGGTTAAACCCTTTGCTAAATGAAATATGTGGATCACTGATAATAGGGTAGGGCAAGATGGAGGCAGATGATCCGCTGTAGCGACCCCTTAAAGGGAGAAGCCAGAAGAAGAAGAATATAATAATAACAAATGTAGCTGTAGACACAGTCGGCAGATTCAGTAAATGACACAAAAACAAGAGAATCCTTGCAGTTTTGGCGGTTTAATGTCACACGACTGATGCTGTGGCCGACGTTCTCCTTCACTCAGGTTTTCCAGACGTTTCTCGTGTCCTTCAACGAGCAACGGCGTCCCATCATGCCTTTGTTGACGGCGATGAGACGGACCCCGAGACTGAGCGAGGAGCAGCGGGCTCTCAGAGAAGCCTGGGACACGCTCACCGAAAAGGTCGGTTCACCTCGTAAATCCCAGTGAAATGAATTCAAAAAATACAATAATAACCTTTACTGTATAAAGCTCTGGATGTCATGTTTGTTTACGCCGCCATATTGGCAGGAAATGTTTCTGCTTTTAAGAGTTCAATGTCCACATTAAATTATACAGTATATTTGAGCCTTTTTAGTCTTTTAATTATGGTCCACATGTTATTATTTACTTAATTTTTGATTCTATTTTATATCTGTCTGTTTTTATTATTCATTCTTTCATTCATTTTGCATCAGATATGTTTTTTTAGCACAAACTATGTATCATTATCCATCAAAACAAACACTCTTACTTTGAAATTCTGTAAAAAATTATCGTCATGTATAGGAGTATTGCGTAATAATGACAGAATATTGCAATCTAATTTTGAGCTCATATGGAGCAAGTTGCGATTCAGTTTCCACCAAGATCGAGCAAACTGATCTTTATGCTGCCCCCTGGTGTTTTTCATGAGTATGGAAACAGCCGGAGTGGACATTTTATTCCAGACCTGCAGCGTGACGACATCTTCAACTTTTCGTTCTACACCAGAGAACACGTACACACCAAAACAAAAAACATATATTTAAGGTAATTAGTGTTGGAGTCTCTAACCACAGTTAGCATCCAGATTCACAGCTTCCTGCTTGACAGTTAAGACAACTTTAACAACTTTAAGGAGACTTAACATACAAAAATTGCTAACATTGTCCAATAGAATAAAGGTTTTTCTTAAGTTCCCTTCAATGGCCAACCAGGGGAAGCTGTGAATCTGGACTTCTAACTTCAGCGACGTGATTTATCTGTCCACCATCTTCAGTTTTTATGAAAACACTGTAAGAGTTCAATGTCCACATTAAATTATACAGTATATTTGAGCCTTTTTAGTCTTTTAATTATGGTCCACATGTTATTATTTACTTAATTTTTGATTCTATTTTATATCTGTCTGTTTTTATTATTCATTCTTTCATTCATTTTGCATCAGATATGTTTTTTTAGCACAAACTATGTATCATTATCCATCAAAACAAACACTCTTACTTTGAAATTCTGTAAAAAATTATCGTCATGTATAGGAGTATTGCGTAATAATGACAGAATATCGCAATCTAATTTTGAGCTCATATGGAGCAAGTTGCGATTCAGTTTCCACCAAGATCGAGCAAACTGATCTTTATGCTGCCCCCTGGTGTTTTTCATGAGTATGGAAACATTGCGTGACGTCATTTACCAAAGCTCTATATTTCTGTAATTAAATTTGGTTTCGTAAGAACTATATCATCCGCCTTTATGCATATTCTTAGACTGCATATATGTATCTCTATTTTACTCTATTTAATTCTTTTATTCCTACTGCTTTAAACATCTTACACCCACTACGCCACGTTACATTAAAGTACTTTTATGTTAGATTGTTTTTAATTCTGTGTGTTGGGTCATGTCAACCGTGATTTATTTGATTTCTGAATTTCTGATTTTGATACACACTGTCCAAGACTTCTTTCTCTCCATTTTTAAATTTCAGCTTCGTGAATACAGAATCGAGTTGGACATGAGTCTTCCACCGCCCTTGGACGCGGTGGCGCGCTGGCTGCTGAGAGCAGAGGACGCTCTGTCAGAGGAGGAGGGTGAACCTCAGGACCACGGCCGCGCTGCGGATGAAGCCAGGGAGAAACAGGAGCTGCTCAAGGTGAATATTTACTCTGCCGCCAACAATCAAAGTCCCTGTAAAGCAGATAAATACGCTAGTGCTGTCAAAAATATCGCATTATTAACGAGTTAACGCAAAACAATTTTAACGGCGTTAATTTTTTTTATCGCGAGATTAACGCTCCTAGTGACGTAGTGAACTAGTGAAGCAAAACAGTAAGCGTGCGCCCTGGATGTCGAGCGGGAGACGTTAGAAAATGGCCACTGCTAACAAACTTCTGAATGGAAAGTTTAGTTTTAAAACGTTGCAAGATGGGTCGATAGATAGGACCAAAGTTATGTACTTGTATTGTCAGGGTGAACTTATCGTAGCACGTCCAGTCTGAAATACCACTTGATGGCCAAACAGCGGTGATTTAAATTCTCCGCCTCCTCATAACCAGGTGACAATGGATGGATTTCGACACAGGCAAATGTGCGATTAATTTGCGATTAATCGCGAGTTAACTATGACATTCATGAGATTAATCTTGATTAAATATTTTAATCGATTGACAGCACTAAAATACACACTTTCTCCTCTTCGCATTCTATATATAGGCCGTTTTCCGCCATAGGAACTTTTCTCATTTACCTGGGTAATTGAAAAACCTTGACGTGTTTCCACCAAAATTACCCAGGTAAATAATAACCTGGTAAATGCTTTACCCAGGCAAATTTAGTTCCTACTTTTCAGATTAGCAGGAACTTTGGAGGGGCGGGGCTGTGTGGAACACATCTTGCAGCTGTTTCTGTGTTGTGAATTTAGCGACTTTGTCGCTATATTTAGCCTTTACCCTCTAGTGACTTTTGGAGACACTGACGTGAAAGCACGCATCGTTCTAAAGATCTTTACACACCGGACGGAATCTGATGAGATGCAGCCTCTCATGAACATCAAGCACGATGAGAAGAAACTAATAAATTATAAAGAATAGTGCGTTTCACACACACACACACACTGCTTCTGCTGTTCTCTGGCTGATGCAGCTCACAGTGATGTCGGTAAAAACAATTTTGAAGCTTGATTTTCACCCCCACCATCTCACTGAAGCACCTTTACAACCCCCCTCCACACGTCTGTAACCGTTTTATACTTTATTATTGTTTATTAACATGAAACAGGATTTGAGAAACAAACGCAATCAAGCGATCCACTGGTGTGTTAAACGTTTTGACTGTACGTCATCAACGACACTCAAGAACTTTGAGGTGCAGTGGAATCACTAACTACACAGGAACCTACCAGGAACTTATTTACCCGGGTAAATAAGTTCCTGGTAATAAAGGTTCCCGGTACTTTTGGTGGAAAAGGGTCTATAGTTAGAAAATAGTGGCTGAGAACATGTTAGCCATAGTTATCATAACTCCTCCGCAAACACTCTAACCATGTAAGAACCCTCAGTGAGTTTTTAAATCACCAGTTTAACCGTTCACTGCTCTTACTCTACTGTCTTTGTTTTGTTAACTAGCTGAGACGTCTTTGTCCTGAAAATGCGTCTCAACCTCAATGTAAAAAACGCTCAGAAAAGCTCTGACACTTTATTTAAAATTCAACCCAAAGATGGAGGAAATGAAGTAGAGAAGAGGAGCAGACTCCTGCTGTGAGGCTGCAGTACCACAGACAGACACAGGGGGAGACAGAGAGCAGGAGTGGAGCTAAACCGGCTCTGCGTTTGTGGACAGTATGTGTGTGTGTGTGTGGCAGTGCATCCTCTCGCAGACGCCGACAAGTCTGGTCGGTTCTTCGCCTTTTTCTCGGCAGAGCTCCCCCTTGTGTCTATTGCTGACACTTCCCCCCCTTTACCCACTCCTGGTGGAAGAACAGCCAACCACCCAGCAAAAACAAACCAGTAACACATCACTCATAACATACAGTAGACCCTTCTTGTGTCCTGTTTGAGCAAAGACCTTTAGAGTATCCAGCTGCAGAATATAATAACACATATAATTCATTCCTTCCTTACTCAGTCACACTCCTGAACCAAAAGTAATCCTCGAGGGAGACTGTTAAGTAAGTTTTCACCACATTCATTATGTCATTTTTAAGGTTTTTAGGGACGTACAGCAGAATTTCTGGTTCTGACTTTGTCTATTGTCTACGATTGTCAGAATGGTGTGAATGTGAGACAATTTTCTCTACAAACAGACAAAGTGTTATCATATCTGATAAAAATGTTTGAGCAAACGACTTTAAAACATTAGCAAACATCGAGAAAGTGCAAATACGCATGAGGGCAGAGATACTTGCAAGTGGTAACAGCAACAACGTCAGTTTTTCATGCTTCTTTTTATTTCGTGTGTGGCCCCTCGCTCGGTCACACGGTTGTTTCCTCTTCCTCACTTCCTTAGGGTAAAAATCCTGCATAGTTCTGCTTTAAGATGCCGCCATAGCAGGTTAATGTTGCTTCTGTACCTGTTTGTTGCACAGGAAGTTTAATTACGGTGCATTTCTTTTAATATTCTGAACAAACGCAGACGAACAGCGACATGTGCATAAGTCTTAGGCCACCAGCAGCTTTGTTGTTTTTATGTCACTTTTGTGATCGTTGGCGTTCAGATTGAAAAGATGTGACTAAAAGTCAGTCTTCTACTATATGATCAACCTGTCAGTGAGTTGAACTTGTGCAACATGTGTATGTAATGCTCCAACATGTCTGGAGTAAACCAGGTATAATAGACCTTTTTCACAGCAGCTATTTGTTGCCATGAAATAGTAGGAGAAACACAGGTTTGACCAATAACATTAGGGTTCCATTCCAGGTTTTAAAGAGCCATGGTTGTGTTATTGTTCAAGTGGAAATGTAGCTCACACTAAATATTTGATATTATACAAGCATTTTTGTTGTTTGTTGTTTTTCAAACTGCATATGTGTTTCTCCATATTTTCAGGACGTGTTCCAATAAAGTGATTGAGAAATAATTGTACAGTATGGTCATTATAGCATTGCTAAAATACCAAATCTAATGGTGGCCTAAGACTTATGCACAGTACTGTAGGTCCCCACTAAAGCGAGTATACCATTGTGTGAGTGTTCACTTCCCCCTGTGGACACGTCGCCAGTGTCTCAGAAGCACAGAATGTTGCTGAATTTTACATGATTTGAAACCAAGCTTTTTTTAAATCACTCAAATTCAAGTGGTTTGTGACATGTTTTTTTCTGTCAGAGGAGATGTTTTTCTCACTTTAATCTGAAATAATCTGTTACTGACTGAACAAACTCAGGCTGTTTTAACTCTTTTATTTTATTCTCGCTTCATTTACTACTCAGAGAAAGTGAGTTAACTCCCTCTTTTTTTTGGGTTAGTTTACAAAAGGTTGTCTCGGCTTGTCAATGAACGTGTGAACGCGCTCACTGCTGACTTTTACCGCAGGTTTGCCTGGAGGAGATGCCGCAGCAGCTCAAGACCTTCCAGTCCTTCCAGAACGTGGATGAGTTTGGAAACATGATTGTTCCCACTGACAAGACAGATGAGCTGAAAAGAAGGTGAGGCTGCTTTCCCATAGGACTGAAATCAATTCCATTGATTTTTTTTTTTAAATCAGTGACTGAAAAAGGAGTAAGGTGAAGCTCAAGGCTTATTTTGGTCCAACCACATGGTTCTCAAACGGTGTAGATTCCTCTGCTGGTACTTGAAGGAAAATCAGAAATACTGTTCTCCTGTATAAACCAGGGTTTGTGATCTGTGTGGAGCTGAGGACTTTTGACCAAAGTGTGTAGAAAAGGAAACAAATTACAAAAATAATAATAATAATTTGAGGCACCTTATCTCTGGCTCCATCTTAATCTAACTTTACTATAGCAGTGTGTGAAGTACAGTATATGTGAGGAAGAAGAGGGTGTTGAATAAATCTGCCTCCCGCGAAACATCCATAGCTGACTTTGCTCAACCTTTTTACACCACTGTATTTAAACGGTGATAATGGTGTTATTTCGAGAGCTTAGTTGTCATGTGGTACTTGGTATAAAAAGTTTGAGAACCGATGGTTTAATCCAAGGCTTTGAACCGGATCATGGAACTAAAACGAAAACCAGAAACTTTATATTTAATTTTTTTTTTTATGGAAAAGAATTCTTTATTTATAATAATGATAACCGGTTAATACTGGTATTTTTTGGTTCTTGATTTTTTTTCTGTTTACAATGACCTGTTGAGGTTCACTTCCTGTCATTCACTCAATGTGAGAGACGCTTCACCTACACGCAACCAGAAGGTCTATGCGGTGGTCTACCAGTCTTGATTAACCATAAGAGGGAAACATTGGGGTCTACCAATGTTAGAAAGTGTTTGTTTTAGACACGATTATGTTATCTGTTTGTGACGAACATTAAAGCAAATGTAAACAGCTGCTTTAACACTAAAGGCCTTTGTGAAGCGGATACGTTGCTAATTTATGGTACAAAAGTGCGATTAAATTCAGATGTGAATTACGATGCGTACCCTCCTAAGTACATCAAGTGTGATGTGAAGAAATAAATAATGAAGACGAGGGAGAAAAACGATTATAATAGATTAATAGTTTTAATAACCAATTTAAAATGTCCTAAATCTACCTACCTATTTATGTCCCAAAGCTAACATGGAACAATATTAACCGGTTCAGGAACCTTATTTTTTTTGTTCTAACCGGTTTGGGAACATCAATTTTAGGGTGGAACCTAAAACCGGAAAACGGTAAAATACTGTTTCCATTAGGAATGAACCAATTGGGGAAAAAAAATTCTGGTTCAAAGCCTTGGTCTAAACTGTACAGTTCATCGAAAGACCAAGAATATCAGCAACAACACCACAAAGCCAAGATTTAAATTTTGAATCAAATCCAACAAAAGCGGTACACAATAATCTGTAACTTACATTGTCTTAATTTATAATATAATTAAAATGGTAATCACTAATTATTTTACCTTTTAAGGTAATAATTACATGTATTTATTTATATCAATTTACCTATAAATGCAGGGAATGTTTGTCAGTTAATCACAATAAGTGTACAGCAGTTCACGTGACAGGCTTCACACTTGGCAGGTGACTTCCTCATGACACCAGTGTGTGCAGCACTGACAGTGACATTATTTGCATAAGAAGTAATAAGTTTTAATTTGCTCCGCCTTCTCACTCGTAACATCTTCCTGAAGTGAAACAAACTCTTGTGTGTATTTATTTTAAAAGAATGCAATGAAAATAACTCACCAGAATATTCTGAATAAGTTGCGGGTAATGATTGTCCAAAGGCACATATATATCCATTTTAAATACATTAAATGCAAAGTGCAGGACAGGATCAGGTCAAGAATCACCTTTTAGTGCCCTAAAGAACGGCTTTATCAACGTTTCTGAGTACCGTAATGTTCGGAATGTCTGTTGGTGATCGTGGATTTGACCTATAGATAAGCCGCATCATTGTTTAGTCCGGAAATTACGGTAAGTCTCAAGAAGAGTCTGGGCCTTAAAACATTACCTAAAGGTTACCAAAGCACTTCCTCCGGGATCGGCCGTAGTCCTGGGTCATACTGTACCTTCTGCATTCCATGTCTGCAGAAAACTTGTGACATTAGTCTTCCACACATGTGCACTCGAGCGCACAACCCATTCCGGTCGCAGAGATTTCTCACCAGGAGTTCATTGTTTGAGGGATGGCTTGTACCTCATAACCTCTCCATGGTTACCACCAACTGGACTGGAGCGTGAGCAGTCTCTAGTGGACCTTTTTGGACGTCTGCACCAACTCTTAGAGATACTGTAGAGTCAGGGAAACCTCCTTTTACTTCAAAGGGAGTAAATTGAGGTAGTTTTGGCATCTGATCAGGAAGCCTCCTGGGTGCTGCATGCTGGAGGTTCTCCAGACACTAGCTGGGAAGAGACCTCGGGGCAGACCCAAAACCGGTTGGAACCAGTTCAGGGATGACCCAGAACCAGCTGCAGGAATGCACAAGCCCCCTCTGGC
This sequence comes from Brachirus orientalis, assembly GCA_016785285.1. Lineage (NCBI taxonomy): Eukaryota > Metazoa > Chordata > Actinopteri > Pleuronectiformes > Soleidae > Brachirus > Brachirus orientalis. The sequence continues at coordinate 49,963 of JAFBJR010001688.1, read as the reverse complement.
CTGGGAATGCCTCAGGATTCCTCAGGACTGGAACACCGTGCCTGATTAGCCTGACACTACCTCGGCCTCGACCCAACCTTAGATAAGCAGAACATTTTATTTTAAATTATAAAATATTGTGGTTTTAATAAAATGTATAATATTTTGCAACTGTAGAGTTATAAAAAATAACTCCAACATTTTTTAATGATTTTTTTTGGGTGAATCCAATCCAATTTCTTTTTAAACAGTGGTATCCAAACACTGGGTCAGGACCCACAGATGGGTGACGGCAAATTTTTTGGGGGGGTCTCCAAACAAATTTGTTGAATTTTCGCAAACTTATAATCTCTAGGGAATGATTTGCTACATTATGCTAAACTATATGCTGCATATGCCATACGGTAAGTGTATATAAATATGTTATATGGGTCTCCATATTGAAAGAATCCACATTTCTCCAGCAAGGAATAAAATTTTCCCTTTTCTTAAGGGAAAATGTTAAATGAACTTTTCTCACTTTTTTTAACTTTCGTCTTCTTTATCAGTAAGAAAATAAACCTAAATCCATATGTGCTGTCTGGTTTTTCTTCACCAGGTTCACCAGTGTGAGAGTAACGGCCAAGTACCATGGGATCAAACTGGAATACCGGGAGCAGCGGCACACGGTTCTGGATCTGTTGGGGCAGATCAGGACCAAACTCCGCGTCTGGAAGAGGCCGTTCATTTCTCCGGAGGCTGTCAGGGTGTTGCTGCAGGAATGGCATGTGAGTCGTGTCTCTCTTCTGGTTTTTAAATCTCACCTCACCAGCTGGGCGTGGTCCAGAGCCAAGCAGCTTGTTGCTGTTTCACACATTATATGTAAGTGAGATTGAAGGTAATTATACAGTGTTAGGTGCAGACACTGATCTCAGAGGGTTTCCCCCGCCGACTTTGGTGATTCCCTTCACTTTTTTATCCAGTTCCACTACGAAGCTAAGGCTACTTTCTTTTTCTGGGTCTTAAAGCAAACAAACAATAAACAGCATACTATTCTACATGCTAGACCTGCAACTGAATATTTTTTTATCATCAATTAATCGGTTGATTAATAATTTATTTCATGAAATGTCAGGGAATGTTAAAAAAATGGAAATGAAGGTGGATATGATGATGTGCTCAAATGTTTGATTTTTGTTCACAAACCAAAATTATTCAGTTTTAATGGTTTTTTTATTGTCGAGCAAAGAAACCAGAAAATATTCACAGTTTTCTGAAAGCTGAAAAATCAGAGAAACTTGTATTAGCTGTTAAAAAAACACTCAAACCAATTAACTATCAATCAAAATAGTTGATGACAAATAATTTAGTAATCGATTCCTGTAGATGGCAGTATTATATCTCTAGTTCTTATAACATCTTTTTAAATAATTAAATTTATAAATTTATAATTTAAAATAAATCAATTTAAATACAAATGTCTTTTTGTAAGTTTTGTACAATAATAATGAAGCATTCTATTCTATTCTATTCTATTCTATTCTATTCTATTCTATTCTTATCATGATAGAACCAAAATCCAGACAGCTCTCTTTCTAAATTTTGAGCAGGTTAAATGTGCTAAAACTAACTTTGCCATTCAACTGTATACTATATCAATATTTATGGAACGAAATGTGTCCTCCTCCGTTCTACTGCGGGGCAAAAAGCCTTGTTTGAGCCTGTTGGTGTAAGTAAGAAGCTTAAGGTGTCAGGCGTGTCCGTAGTTGTGCTTGTTAATGTTATATTGTTGTTGTTATCATCAGCAAAAAAAAAGGCAATAAAAAATAAAGAATTGCAAAACGTGTCCGTACTCGCTGACCGTGCAGGCTCCAGGAAGAAGTAACTATTTTGGTGGAGCGGGTTTATTTGTTTAAAACACCAGAACAGAACTTTCACAACTCTCTGGAGACGTGGGAATATGGGGAAAACTGTCTGTGTCAGGTCCAAGAATCAATTTTTCAGAAATGTTGTTTGTACTGTGAGCATACTGTATGTAAATCTGTGTTTTTGATGCAGGAGCTGGTGAACACGCAGGAGCTCACCTCTCTGCTGGAGGCAGCTCTTCATAAGCTGAAACAAATTTCTGAGAAATACTCCAGCAAATCTGCGCTTTGTAAGTGTCCTCTGTATCTAACTGTTACTGATCGACCTTTACATGGACTTTAAATGAAATGTCTTTAATTTCACATCATGTTTGATGCTGGTAGAGTGACCAAAATGTCTCCCTGAGGATCAGAACCATGTCATGGACTTGCCTTTTTGCTCCTCAGCTGCAGATTACCAGCACGTCAGTCAGCAGGTGAAGCAGCTGGAGGAGGAAACGGTCACGGTTTTGGAGGAGGTGACCGCGGCCAAGAGCACCATGGGTCGGGTGATGTCGGCCTGGGACTCGTACGGCGACTGCCTCAGCTCCCTGCAGGCCTGGCTGGAGCAAAGCTCTGCCACGGTGATTCCCGGACACAGACCAGTGGTATTTTGAACACACTGAGAGACAAAAAGGGCTAGTGTATATCTGCAGGTCCAACTAGATGATTGTGTAACATGTCTGCGTTGGGTTTCTTGTAGGAACAAATGTTAACTGATGACGAGAGCATCCTTATTGGAAATAGAAAGCTTGCTTATATTTTGTAGGCATGAGCATTTCAGGCAAAATTGCTATTTGAATGCTCATCGTGATTATTCGTTGACTATTTAAATATTCTCAACTCCAGTCCATGAGCGCAATGTTGGGTTCACAGTGTGTTAAGCTGAAAGGAGCAGCTTCGAAATGCATTCAAGAAACCTCGTAACTCTTCACTTCGGCATCAATGCTTGATGCTGCTGTCACCTTGTGATAAAAAATGTACTACAAATTAGGTCTTCACTGGAGTAGAAAGATGCAGTCACTGATAAAATATTTTATAGTTTTGTATCTTTTTTTTAATTTACTTACAAATCGTCAAATCAAAATGAGACATGTTCTTTTCCACATATGTGACACATGCACTGTGTCGCATAGGTCACAAACACAACACGTTCTGTTTTCATTTCAAAGTAAAAGCACGCCAGTGTTTTACATGATATTCTATGTAGACATTTTCAAAATACAAAAGCACATTTGGCTGGTTTGTCCATTTGAGCTGCCATAGAAACAATATATGTACAAAGTACTACCTAAAGTACTGTGAAAACAAAGGCCACAAAATAAAACAGAAATGTTTTATTTTAAAGTGAGTATACATTTATACAAACCTATAGTACTTGTGTGTAATTTCTGTTAACAAACCATCCAAAAAGTTACACACTGGACCTTTATATTGTATTTAGTATTTAAATAGCTACATCACCATATGCTACCACAGCTGCATTTGTTCTATTACATCACCTACTACAACCAGTGTTGCCAACTTAGTGACTTTGTTTATGGTAGATTTATCTTCTTCCCATTGAAGTTAGTTGTCAAAACTAACTACAACTCAGTCAATGATTATATTTCCTCCTTCCTCTTGCAGAAAAGTGCACTTGTAGAATTATTTTCTTATTTGCTGCACACTTCAAAATCCATCCTCTCTTCTGCCTCAGATGAATATGTTTGTGTTTTTCCACAGGTAACACCTGAGGCGATGGCAGAGTGGGGCTCCCGACAGGCTCACCTGAACGAGGTGGGCAACTTCCTGATCGAGTCAACCGACCCTCAGACCAGCAGGAGTCTGGCCGACGAGCTGCGCAGGGTCAACATGCACTGGGCCGACTTTGTCAAGAAAAACACTTTTGTAAGTAACTCAATGAGGATAAACCAGCTGATGAAAACCAGCAGTGAGTAATGTGTCATGATTTCTAAAAAAAAAAGGTTGTTTTTATCTAATTACAGTCTTTTTAGATAGAAATAATATCCATGAGGTGTTTCAGTCTGGGTTTAAAACCCTACACAGCACAGAGATGGCACTATTAAGGGTTTTTAATGACATTTTTAGCCACTGACTCTGGTAACTGGGTTATCCGTGTGCTGCTTGATTAAACTGCTGCATTTGATACAGTTGATCACAGCACTCTAATTGATCGTCTTGAATACTGGTTGGGCATTAAAGGGGCAGCACTGGATTGGTTTCGTTCCTACCTGACTGAAAGAAGCTTCTGCATTAGCCTTAACGACTCCGTGTCCTCCACAGCACCCTTTAGCTTCCTTTAGGTTGTTTTTTGCGGAAATATGGCATGTCTTTCCACTGCTATGCAGATGACTGTCAAATTTATGTTCCTCTGACAAAAAATGGTTCTTACTCTGTTCACTCACTGTTAAAATGTGTAAATGATATTAAGGCATGGATGGCGTGAAACTTTCTTTAACTTTTCTTTCTTTAATGTTTTAATGACAAAAACAGAAGTCATATTGTTCTGTCCAAGTGGTGCTGCAGACACCAAACTTTGACCTTGGCTTTTTAGCTCCTTCTGTAAAAAAAAATTACCGTTACCAATCTGGGGGTGAAAATAGACTGTGAGTTAAAACTTGACAAGCACATTTTCTCTTTTATTTATTTGTTTTTTCATCTGTTAATTTATTTATTGTAATACAGCACTTCTGTTGTTTTTAAGTGTGTTTTATAAATAAAATGGATTCAATTGGATCAGCTGTTCCTCAGCTGTTTCTTCTCTGTTTATGTACTGTCACTGACTCACTAACTCGTGACAGCAGCCATTCAGAGGATTAAGTGTTTCATAGCTTTGTCTTATTGTTATATTTATTCCCACACTGTAAACGTAAGGAGTGGCGTCAAGTTTAAAAGTTGTGCTCCACCTTTACTTTTTATTTTGAGTCACTTTTAAGAGAGAAGCTTTTTCTGGTGTTGCAAATATTTTTTAGACACCTAACATAACAAAACCATTAAAAGAAATGTCAACACAACAATAATCAATAAAACCTGAAGATTAAAAATAAACAGCCTCATCAGGTCAAACAAGTAACGTCACAGTTTTTCTTGTTCTCCCTCTTTTCTCTGACATATTTATTATTTTGGGTGTTTTTCAGGATAAAGTGACAGAGCCCGGTGCTGAAGTCCAGACCAGACCTCAAGACCCGCAGGCTCTGATCCGAGAGGCCACTTTGATCCTCAAGGAGCCTCTGGAGACAACGGCAGGTCCTTTGCGCACATACAGAAAAAGAATACAGGTAGGAGCAAAGGCAGCACAAGCTCATAATTTTTTAATTTAATTAAATAGAATTGAATCTGTGTATCTGACTCTTTGCTATTTTCCCTTCAGTTCATCATGAGGAAGCTAAAAGAAGTGGATCTGGAAGTTTTCTCCTCAGAATATCCCACAGATCAGTTGCTGAAACTGAAGCTTGCTATACCTGAAGTATGAATGTTTTTCTATTTTTTTATTCCTTATACATGTCTGTGTGAAAACATAAGTGCTTTTCCACACTGAATATGTTTTAATTTACCAAGAAATAAGAATAATTTATATCGAAAAAATGCAAGCTTTTGCAGGAATTTAAGCTATTGCGGCTTTTATTTATTTATTTTGACAAATAAAATATTCAAATAATAATAATAGTGAATGGTTATTCATCTCTGTGTGTTTGCCCCTGTGATGGACTGGTGACCCGCCCAGAATATGACCACCCTAGATGTCCAAAGTCTGTCGAAAACAGCAGTTTTTGTGAATGTGAACTCCTGTGCTTATCTGTTCATGGTCACGTGACTCTGTGATGTCATCAGGTCATGCAGACCCTGTGCGAGGCAGAGCAGGTTTGCATGGAGCTGCAGCACAGCGTCTCAGGTCTGGACAGTCGCCTGGCTGAGCTTCTGCACTGGGAGACCGAGGCCAGGGAGCTTTACCAGCTGCTGAGGGCCGCAGAGCGACAACAATATCAGCGGGGCCAGGACCCACGGGCCAGGGTAAGAGTAAAAGTGTCACATGGTAAAAAAGGATTTTCCACTTTATGTCCCAGGGAAACACTGATAGTTCTTCTGCATCATGTTCTCCCGCAGATCTTGATTTCCCGTGGTCTTCAGCTGGAGGGCCAGGTGGTGACAGAGGAGCAGGACTTGCAGGTGATGGTAATGACAAAACAGAAGAGTTCCCCCATCCAGTACCTCCGGGCCACCAGTATGCAGGACAAAGTGCGAGCAGCTGTTGCTCAGTCACAGGTCGGTTTACTTATATAAAGTGACTCAACAAGCCATTCACATTTTCATGTTGTTTTGGAAATGAAAAGTATAACAAGAGAAGGAAAGGAACTATACCAGTTTTCCCAATGTGTAATTTCAATTCCAGGAGGCTGTTGGTATGCTGAGCAGCCTGGGAGCTAGAAGGGACAGAAGCAGAAGCCCCCCAGAAGAATCTCCACCACAGAAAGTTTTTATCCAGGCTCAAGAAAAGCCTCAACATATGAGACAGTTGGACACCAGGCCTACACCTCAGCAGCCTGAGTCACAGTCTGTTTCTCAGGACACCTTTGTTCCCAAGATATTGGTGCAGGAATACAGAGAGCAAAAGACAACATCTCCTCCAATGCCATATTCCTACGCAGACGCTGTGAAGCAAACAAGGACAAAGACACCACCAGAGGTCCACTTTCAGCCCTGGTCAACGACTGCTGTGTCAAAACAACGGCAGACTCAGGAGACACAGCAGCAGCAGGTACAAGAACAGCTCTACAGACAAAATGAAAAAGAGTTACAGCAGCAAAAGCAACAGCAAGATGTGGAACAGCAGGAACTAATGCCAGCACAACCACAAGAATGGCAGCAGAGGCAGGAACAACAGGTGACGCAGCAACAGATGGAGGTGCATCACTGTCAGGTTCAGAAGGGAAAAGAGATGCCTGAGCCTGAAAAACAGTCTACACCCCAACAGCCAGCTGTAGAGAACCTACCTACAAGCTCCAAAGAGCTTCAAAGCAGAAAAGCTCGGGCCCTCAAAAACCGGCCCTGGCTTCAGAGACCAGTCTCAGACGAGCAAGAAACTCCAGCACCGCATCCAGAAGAGGATTCTGCTAAGAAACTTATTCAAGCTACACAGAAACAGCCAGGTATAGAGATGGGAAGGGTATCTGTTCAAGTTGTTCATCAGCATACTGGAGATCTTGAGCCTCAGCCACAATCAAAGGCCAAAGCTCTTACGCTGCTACAGCAAGAGCAACAATGGCAAGCACAGCAACAGAATGAACAATGTCCAGAGCGAAAAGAGCAGCAGGAACAATCACCACGACCAGAAAAGCAGCAGAACCAACAAGAACAACGGGAACAACTAAAAGAAGTGCCATCACGTTCTGCTCTTAGACAGACACAGTCAGATTCTGATGCCAAGGCTGAAACCCAGAGTGTAACTGTGACTCAGCCTCTCCCACAAACTCAAGCACAACTTCAAACTACGGTTCAGTCAGCATCTCAGACGAGTGTATCCCACACTATCACAAGCACCCAGCAGCCATCAAAGACCATGTCACAAAAAAACCAAGGTGAGTCACAGGCACAAGTGCTTCCACCAGCCCATGGCCCCATGAAGACACAGTTCTTGACCCAGCCACAGACTCAAACACAGCTCCAGGGTCAGGCTCAGTCCCAAACAGGAGTCCCAGCTGACTTTCAGCCCCAGGGTCACCCCCAGTGTCTTGCCCATGGTCCAGCTGTAGCTCAAGTGCAAGCACGGGCTCAAGTTAGACCCTCTTCACCTATGCAGGCTCCTCTACAGGGCCAAATTCAGCCTCCCGTGCCATCCCATATCCAGCTGCGTAGTCATCCACAGACATGGGCCCCTGTCAGACCCCCCTCCCCTAAGCCACCTACACAGGTCCAGCAACAAGCCCAGTCAATTATCCAAGCTAAAACTCATCCCCAAACAAAGGCCCAGTCAGAAAATCTTGTCCAGTTAATGACCCAGACTCAACCCCAAATCCATCCGCAGTCCATGACTCAACTCCAAATCCATCCTCAGTCCATGGCTCAACCCCAAACCCATCCTCAGTCCATGGCTCAGCCCCAAACCCATCCTCAGTCCATGGCTCAGCCCCAAACCCATCCTCAGTCCTTGGCTCAACCCCAAACCCATCCTCAGTCCATGGCTCAACCCCAAATCCATCCTCAGTCCTTGGCTCAACCTCAGCCCCTGGCTCATTCTCAAACCCAGGCTATGACCCATATTCAGCAAATACCCTTGCCAAATCAGACTGCACGTGTAAGTCAACATCAAACCCTAACTCAATCTATAGTCCAGACACAGGGCCATTCTCAACCTGTGATTCAATATCCGACAAACCCTGACCCATCGGTGCAGCTCCCAGGTCAAATTTTGCCTGTCCAGATGCAGGCTTGGGCTCAAGTCAGAGCGGCATCCCCAGTGTCTGCCCAGCATCCACAGGTGCAACCTCAGTCTTACCCGCAAGGTTACCCTCAGGTTCACTCTCCATCCCAGCAGTGGACACCCAAACAAGAACCACAGAATCAAGTCTTTTCCCGGCAGAGACACCCCATTCCTCAGGCATACCACCAGCAGACAGATCAAACAACAAAGTCTCAGGCATATCCAGCTGTTCAGATTCTTCCACAGTGGACCCATCCTGGGCCCCAGCAAGGACCCCAAATAGGAACCGCTGTGTATGCTCATGTAGGGCCAACATTTACTCTTCCTCGAGCACAGCCAATGCCACAAACACAACCCCAAATAAGGCCCCAGAGAATGCAGCAGCAGACTTACGTTCAGGTAACGCCACAACGCCAGCCCCATCCTTACCCACAGTCCCACTCTCAGCAATGTCCACAGGCCCCGCCTCAACCTGAAACTCAGTATCACCCTCAACCACAAATGCAAACTCAAATACCTTTCCAGTCACAGGCAGCACATTTAGCCCACCCTCCACGTCTTTCACAGCCCCAGCTTCAAACAAACATCCCAACACAGCCGACAGTTGTTGCAAAATCCAGTGCTGCACGTACTCAGCAGCCTCAGGTCAATCTTCAGTTGCAGGAGCTCCCTCCACATCCCAAATGTCAGGCTCAGCCACAGCCACACCTAAAATTTCAGTCACAAGCTCAAACAAGAGGTGAAGCTCATTTCAAGCCAATACCTCTTGTCCAACCAGCGACACAGCCAGGGGTTCAGTCACCACCCCAAACTGAGGTTTATTCACCAAACCAACCTAAAACTGAATCAGTGCCTCAACCTGTACCCGAGCCTCAGTTTCCACCACAAGTCACAACTCAGACACAGCTGCCACCACAACCTCAACTTCAGCCTCAACCTCCACTCTTACCAAAGGCCCAGTATACCACACATTCCAAGGCTCAATCAATTCCTCCACAGGTCACTGTGCCGCCTCAGTCCCAGGCTGATTCACCGGACCTCTGCATCAAACCTCCAGCCTTGGCCCAGGCACCTCCCCAGGCTTACACAGAGGCTTACACTAAGGCCCAGGCTCTGGCCAGGAATGGCTTTGAGGAGGCAAAGCACTGCCTGCAGCAGCACATCCTGGAAGCCATCAATGTCTTCAAAGACAGTTGTGTCTCAGCTGAGCAAATACCAGTCAAAGAGGTAAACCTAATCACTGAAATTTTCTGAATTATATCAGATACATTAGCTGCTTTCAGACGTGCACTCATGTGTTCTTTCTCTGGAGATTTTTCTTTGGAGGGGCTGTATGCTATGTGACAATGTCACTTTTCAGTGACTTCTTCTGCCAGCTCCCAAGACTGTTGTGTAAACTTCTTTTGACCCAGACAATCTCCCAGTGTGTGCAAACCCTGGAGAAAGTCAAAACAGAATTATTCGGAAACTGTCCAGAGTTCATGTCTGAAACTGGCTTTTGTTGGTTTGTCTATATTAGACTCACAGTTGAGCCCCATTTCCGCCAAGTGGTACAGTATGATTCAATCTGGAATGTTGAGCAATTATTTGAGTTTCCACTGTCAAATTTTGAGAAGGGGTACCAAAATCATGAGCCGTACCATCCCAGCTTTTGGCACCCTTCTGTTGGGGTACCAAGGACAGTAGTCTGGCCCCTAAAGAGTAGGTCCAAGCCAGATCAGGGTTGACTGTTCCAAACTGCTCGGTGGAAATGATGAACATTTTAAGTAAACTGATTTGCCAACTGTAGATGTCTCTTTCATATCAGGCAACACTGAAGACCCTGGACCCAGAGTTACTGGAGGAGTTCCTGAGAGCAGCCAAGGGCATGGAGGCCTTTTGCACTCTGTCACAACTCAGAGACATGGGGTTTTTCACCCAGTCAGTCATATCACAGTGGGAGGTAGAACACAAGTTTATTTACTTTTTGAAGTAGTGCATGTATTAGTTACAACAAAGCTTCTCTCTGTTCTTTTATATATATATAAGTTAGATAAAAGCTTGTGCATGTCTATGAATGCACTAAAACCATTGCAACATTTTGTTGTACCATTGTCAGCAGCTTGTTCATTTGCTGACAGTTATAGTATAAACTTTTTTTTTTTTCTTTTTTAAATGCCTTGCTCTAACATGTCATGTTTTTTTTTCTTGTTTGTTTGTTTATTATTGTGTTTTATTATATCTCCCAGGCAGTGCAAACTGAGATCTCAGGCTTTTTGCAACAATTAAGGTTTGAAGTAACAAGGCAACAATTTAACACAGCTGCCCTGCAGTGCGAGATGCTCTTAAGCTCTGGCTTAGAAACACAAATTCAGGTAGCTGAATGATGAAAACAAAGCTGTGGAAGGGTGTGCTTCAGTGGGTGGGTGCTCTGCCAGCTTCTATGCTCTATTTATCTAACCTTTCTTTCTTCCTTTCCTTCCGTCCATGCCTTCAAGGAGACTGGCAATGAAACTTGGTAACTGTTCTGGTTACTCTTAAAGAGAGTGCTGTTTTTGTTGATGTTGGCAAGAAAGGGGGGAACTTACAAGAGTAAATAATGACAAAATGACAATGAATGACATTATAAGGTGTGGAGAACAAGACAAAACATTATCCGGAGAAGATAAGAACAGCATTCTTTTATAGTTTGTGCTGGGAGTTGGTTTGTGCATCGCTTTCTGTCTGTCAGGCATTCTAAATCAGAAATATGGATAATTCAAGATGTAATTTTGTAATTTCAGATGATAGGGCTGCACAATATACTGTACTGTTTTAGCATCATCACAATATGTGCATGTCCAGTAGCTACACTGAGGACATGCAATGCTAAGTTGGGTCAGTAAGACTAAAAGCATATGGGACCGGCCTAATTTGCATTTCAAGGAAAAAGGGTACTTAAACTGTGGACAAACCCACTTGGGACCCACATTTTTAGCTCCAAAATAACCTATACACCATGGGTGTCAAACTCCACTGACCTGAGGGCCAATGAGTGTCCAGTCTGGTCAAGAGGGGGCTGGTCCAGTAGTGTGTGAGCAATATGAGCTTAAAATTATAACAAAGTATTCCATCATGATATTGTAATTAAGAAATTCATGATGATTTTCAATTTTTATATGGATTTTGATGCTTCATAGGTCACAATAAAACATTTATGATGCTAAATAAATCTATTATTATTAAAAACAGAGAAATAAATCTAAAATTAAGTAATTAATAATGTGGAAAACTGCAATAAAAACACCAAACACTAGAAGCTGTGCCTCAGCCACACATGCTGCGTTTACTGGAAAATGATATTTAGTGGCAGGCTGCTTGTAATTGATTGGGGGGCCACATGCGGCCCGCTGGCCTGCAGTTTGACACACCTGCTTTATGGAGTCCACATGGACATGTTGGCTGGGGTGTAACATGAGTTTGTGTTATTTAAGATCATTTTCATGATAAAATTCAAGAAAGGATTGTTAATATTCCAGCTTTTAATGTTCTTTCGTATGTAGATGATATGTAGTGAATCACTTCACTTATTCTAAAATGAAGTTTTTCAGAATAAAGCTACATGCTGTAGCAATATTGTGCAGCCCTAGATTAAACTGTATGAAATACAGTATATTGTGTGATTGTGCATGTGTTATTACACTAATAAAAACCAATCAAATGTTGAAATAAGACAAATTTAGCATTATAATGAGTTTTCTGGGTATAAATTCAGGAATTAACCATACGTGTATCCTCACTGTGCTCACACTGTCGACCTCGATCAGGCCTGTTTCTCGGCAGACGGCAGCTTTGCACAGGCTGGGCAGCACCTGGAGGCCTTAAGGGAGCTGTGTGACACTCTGAGCCCGGAGGACGCTCACCGCCTGGCCCAGACCCAGCTGAGGGAGTGTGAGAAGAGGCTGGCTGCCATCCAGCACCAGTTCAGTGGAGACCAAGACGCACCACTCCCTGAGTCTAGGTGTGATATTACTGTGAAGTATTCACTCACTCATTTGTTTCTTTTTTAACATCACATGACAACGAAAGGTTTTGCTTTTCTTTACTAAAAGTAAAATCCTCTTACCGATGGAGTCTGTTTTTTACATTTTACGTTTATTTAAAGGGAGAATTTTAAGAAGTTGAAGCTTCAGTACTGGGTATTGATCCGATACTGGTCAAATGGTGCTTTTCCACTACACACTTCAGCACGGCACGGTTCGACTACATGGTTTTCCACTAGCGATAGTACCTGGTATTTAGTACTTTTTTTAGTACATGCTCTGGTGAGGTTCCAAGCGAGCTGAGCCAATACTAATGTGACATCTTGGCCACTGATTCACAGAGTGTGTCATGAGCAAAACATCCGACACGGGCATCAAACCAAACAATTCCAAACTGTAGATCAGTTAAAAAGACTTAAAAATTTTGAAAACATGCGTTAATCTCCAACATTTAACAAGGACATTTGTAAAATGTCCATATTTAACAGAGGAGTCTGGTGTATTTAGCGACAGCACTGCTGAAAGACGGAGATGGTGAGCCCAATCACAAGCCGTTCAGCCGTATTTCACTTCAGTGACTGTGTCAGACGGAGTCAGGAAGTACTGAACCATTCAGTGAACACATCTTTTTATAAAACTGAGAAAAATTATTCACTACAAAGAAAAAAAACTACTTTGACCGTCGCTAGTTTGTGTGTTTGTGCCGCCTTTAAATTCACGTCACAGCTGTTTCATGCAGCCATGGTATGATGACCACACCCACGTTGAAGAGGAACTATGAAGTTTTGGAAAAGACTGAGTAGAGTCGAGCCATGCCATGCCGAGCCATGCTGGTGTAGTGGAAAGGTGATATCGGAAAGAGAGAAATGTTAAATTGATCGGCAATCCAAATCCTGTGTATTGCATATTTCTGTGTAAATAGAGTAAAGAAGTACAGTATGTCACTTTAAATTTAAATGGATTGTTTAAAATGTCAGACTGATGCTTATGTATCAGACTGATATCAGACTGATATTGGTATCGATACATAGTCAAAGTTGTGATTGATATTGTGCCATCCCTAGTTTCTACTGAAGACATTAGTTTTGTCTCACTTTTAAAGGAACACAGATGACTGTGCTCATGTCCTTTTTTTCACAGGATCTCTGTTGCCTTCAGTGAGGATGTGACCACGCCGAAGGAGCACGAATGCCCTCAAGTTTGTATGGAGGTACTCTGCTAAAACCATTTTTCTAGTGAAGATTTTTAAAACCACGTTAATATATTCCAGGAAGCCAAAGATGGCCATCTTGTCCAGCCTGACACTCAGGTTTGAAGTAACAGATACATAGTAACATAAGCTATTCTTCTTTCTTCAGGTTTCCCAAGTGACAATGAAGACTCTCGGTGTGGAGAGGAAGGAGGTTGAAAAGCAACCGTCTGTTGAGGAAGAAGTGACCAAAAAGGAAGCTTTAGAGAGGTGGACACTGTTCAGCAAAGTCTAAACCTTCATAAACAAGCACAGCACATAGTTTATTCATCAAAACTGTTTGGATAATATGGTGTTTAATTTCTTTTAACATTTCAACCCTAGATATGAGAATTGTAAGAAGACTCTGCAGGCTCAACTCGCTAAAAACGAACAGAGCATCAAGGATGTCCCGTCTGATTCAGTCTCTCTCAAAGGCTTGCATACAAGGCTGCAGGAAATACAGGTACGGCTACAGGATTACTGTCTCAATTGTCCGATTTACTGGTGTTTCCTCAGTATCAACATTACAACATCCTCGATCTCCACAAACCAGAGAGACTGAGGAAAGAAACCTGAACCTGTTCACATTTAAGAAGCTAAAATCACACTTTGTTTTCTTAATTAATTTATTTTGATAAGAGAAAGAAAGGGCCACACAGCGGCGTGGTGGCTAGCACTGCCGCCATACAGCAAAAAGACAGATATGGATTTTGCATGTTCTCTCTGTGTTCATTTGGGTTTTCTCCGGGTTCTCCGATTTCCTCCCACAGTCCACAGGCATACAGAGGTTAAGTAGACACATAAATGTGACCATAGGTGACCTGTCCAGGGTGGGACAGGTCCACAACCTTCATGTGGAGGACAGAGCAGTAGAATTAATAAATAAAAAGAAAAGAACAAACAGATTAATCAATTGGCAAAAAGATCAGTGCAGTTATTTGTCCTGTATTTGTAAACAAGACTCAACCCTACAAAATGGTAATAATTCTGAGTTTAACCCTTTTTTCCTTTCCAGTTCTTGAGGCAGGAGACAGAGTCTCTGTGGTCCGAGTACAGAATCCTGTGGTCCCAGTTCTTCCAGTTGAGTGGTAACACTGGTCTGGAGCAGGAGAAAGCTGAGCTACAGGAGCAGTGGCGCCACCAACAGTCGAACCTTCAGAAGAGGGGAAGCTCGCTGGGTGCTGCCCTCAGACAGATCGACTCCACCGAGAACCACATGGTGGACTTTACTGACCGTCTGGACCGTTACCTGAGACAGCCCAAAGACATCACGGCTTTCACACTCTCCAATACCAACATTCTGAAAGACATTAAGGTCTTCTGTCGACCAAACACGTGTTGTTTCTTCAATTTTGCCCTTCATTCTCCATTCACACTATAATTTGTTTTATTTTGCTACAGGAACTGGATGACAACATTCAGAATGAGCTGGATCAACTTTCTCGGTTGGACCCTGAATCCAGCGATCTGGACCCTCGGGACTGTTTCCCACTGTCCCGCGAGGTCGAGACCCACAGAACCAGCCTCGACCAGCTCCGACAGCAGGTCCGGAAGAGCGAAGCAGCTGCTCGCGCCCTGGACCGATTCCTCATGTCCCTGCGCACTGTGGATGAAGACATCTCTGGAGTCCAAGGCACGCCCTGCAGTGATGCAACAGTACTGCGGGACAGCCGCTCCAAGCTGGCGCTGATCCGACAGAACATTGACAGTCTGAAAGAAAAGGCACCTCAGCTGGATCTGCTCCTGCAGGGAGCCAGACTTACCATCACCCGAGATGGGGTCCCGGCCTCCTGTCTGGACATGGTGACCGCTCTGCTGCAAAGGCTGGAGGAGGCCGACGGCGGGTTGGCCGGTCAGCAGCAGGGTCTGGTGAAGGAGACGCAGGGTAAGTCCCTGGGCCTGAGGAAGAGGGCGCTGCTCGTGGAGCTGAGGAAACTGCAGGACATTATTGAAACACAAGGCCTGAAGGAGCCGACCATACCTGCGGTGCAACACAGGTGGGTTATCGTGTATGCTGATGACACAGTCCTTCATAGCTGTATAGAAATGCTTGAACCCTTCCTTGTTTTTGCGATAAAAGTTTTATATTTATTTATTTATTTCACAAACTGTTGCCCGGCCTCTTCCTGAACAGACTCAACACTCATTAGCCCTAATGTCATTTGAGTTTGAGATCTCTGGTTAATACCTTTTAAACAATATAAGTGCACCATCTAGTGGACGTGTGGGTGAGTGCATGTGTGTATGTGAATATAATATAGTCTTTACCCTTTAATTTTCAACTGTGGTCATCTTTAACCAGGAAGAGTGACGAGTAATTTCAGGATGTTTTGAGTCAGTAAGATGAAAAACACAAACATTTATGTAAATAAAAGAAGGTTAAGGACTGACTTTATTTTAACTGTAGCTCTCGGTGTTTTAAATCTGAACCTGACTTTTGATTTCACTCTGTGTTAGTGGCTGCAGGGTTTGTTTACACCATGAGAATATTTATTAGTCAATCCTATAACCTGATTTGCTGATAATTATTATTTATTAGACTCCGCGGCCTGTCAGATTTGGAGGGCCAGATCCAGAGCCTGCATGCAGAGCTCCAAAATGTCCGTGGCCTTCAGGAGAAACAGGGAGGAGAAGAAGACCTCCTGCAGGAGCTGGAGACCCAGTGGAGGGACACTCACACAGGGTTTTCTGATCGGTAGGTTTGAGACATGAAACTTCAGCTTAAGATAGTGACTTTTTTCAAGGTCCAGTGTGTAGAATTCATTGGGGATTCACCAATATGAATTGAAAATACTTGTATAAAATGATGTTTGGGTTTATTTATTTTCACCTTTAAACTTAAGATCTGTCTTTGTCACTTTAGAATCAGCCAATTTTATTACACGGGGGACACCATGGTGTACTGTTATGTTTGTACAGTAGCCCAGAATGGACAAATCCTACACTGTTGTAATGTATGTGTTGTAAAATATACATACTGCTCTTTTTTACACAATCAATGAAAGACCAGACGGGAGGGAACAAATTAAAACTCTATTATTTGGCCTTGTTTAGATAAACAACATATAAATTCCTAGAGACAAACCTAAAAACTCATTATAGACCAGCTGTAACTCACAAATTTCATATTCTTACAATAAGGCCTCTGTTTAGCCTCAGTTCCCATAAATTCTGTATATAATATTCTATCTTGTATCATTGTTGTTCTGAAATCTGCTCAGAGAAAGAGCTGATGACACAGTGGAATGCCGTTCTCCCCAAGGTTGTCTCCAGGCAGAGGACGGCACTGGACATGTTGACCTGTAGCCTTTTCCTCTAAGCTCTAAGAAGATATATATTTTTATTCTAGGTTTTGGCATTGTCTCTGTTCTCCTCCGTACATGTCAATAAAGTCTTTCAACTTAACTAAGTCTCTGACTCTAGAGATTCCATCGCTGGTCATCCAACCTGATAATCAAAAATCTCCCCAACAAACAGCATCTTCCTCCATATCCTTCATATTGTTTTTAGAAACCATAATTTTGTTCTTGCAGGAAGAAGCAGTGCAGCCTCCTGCTGGAGAATCTGAAGAAGTTCCAGAGCTGCCGCAGCCATTTGAGCAGCACCATGCAGAGAGCGGAGCAGACCGTTGGCGAGCAGACGTCATACATGGGCAAAGACAACCTGCAGAGAAGCATAACCAAGGTTTGTTCGTCTCATTACCTCATAGTTCTGTTGAGATGACGATAATCACTCGCGATAAATGGAGATATTTGATATAGAATAAACAATAAGTGGAGGAGGAATTATAAATATAACAAAAACAGACAAAAATAAACTACATTAAAAAAAAAGAGGAATTTTAAGTGTAAAAGGTTGATACAGGAAGTTGTTGTAGCTGAAGCCAGTGGCTCTTATTTTGAAGGCCACGATGAAAGGAAGTGATGATGGGAAATTTGACAGTGTATGTGTGTGAAGAATAATCAAGTGTGGTTCAGCTGATGTTCATGCAAAGTGTGTGATGTTTCAGCCTGGTTTGTACGTTTTTAGAAGCTTTTAACTCATCGTTTACCCGAGTTAACTTTCTCTCCACTGTCTTTGTGTTCACACGTGAGATACAGAACTGGGCAGGAAGAGACTAGGGGAGAGAAATGACAGAGAAACACGCTAAAAACACACACTGACCTGGGATAAATCAAGTGTTGCTCCAAGTGAAAAGCGGAGGAAACGCTGAAAGTTGAGAAGCGGCACGTGCTGCTCACTGTTCACCGCTGTCGACTGAATGTGCAGGGAACATTTATCGCAGTTCAGGCCGTCCAGTCAAACCAGGTTGATGTTGTAATGGCGATATATTTGCGATATATTTTGCAGCCCTGCCTGAAGGAATATTTCACTTCTAGACCGTTCCAGATGCCCGCTGAAGGTCTAGCACCGAACCAATGCCGCATTTATGGGAAACCTTTTAAAAACAAGAAGGAAAAAAAAAGATTGTATAGGAAAAGTTCTGTTAAAGCCTAAATGTGTATATTTATCCAGGTGCGGGAAATCAAGGAGGAGCTTGGTGGCCTTGGGGAACCTATGGAGGAGATGAGAGGTATTTGCAAACTGTTGCAGACACAACTGAAGACGTTTCCAGACTGCAGTGAGCCTCCGTATGAAGCCGAGGCCGACATGCTGATGGACAACTGGCTGGATGTAAGAATCAGTGCATGACTCCATGATTCTGCTTAGAAATGTGTTGGAAACATGAATATTGTGACCTTACTTGAACAAAACATGTCTGTCGGTCTTGGGAGTGGCTGCATGTGAAAGAAATATTTAGATTAATTACTTTTAGAAAAGGCAAACATTAGAATCAAGATTCTATTGGAACTCGTGACTGGGACTCATCTGAATTTGGCTGAAGCTGAGTGAACGTCGCTGTTTTTCAGGTGACGGAGAAGACTGACACTTACATGGACAACCTCCAGGTGGGACTGGAGCTGTGGGAGAAGCAGCTGATGCTCGGTGGAGAAGTGGACGCCTGGGCGGGAGCCAAACTCGCCCTGTTTGCTGAGAGCCATCCCTTCCACAACGAGCAGGATGTACTAACCATGAGGGTAAGATTTACTGTACGAGAAAGTGAAACAAATTTACCACCGACCCCCCCCCGGGGTTTTCGTTTTCACGACATCTTTAAGAATTTTATTCCTCAATTTGTAGAATGAGATTCACACTCATGAAGAGAACATTGAGCATTTCCACAAGAAGTCTGTGGAGATTCAGGAGATGTTGCAGAGTCGGGAGGCACCGCTGGAGCTGCAGGTGAGTAGAAACATGGAGTCATCTTCTTTAAGAGTGTTTTTTTTAAAGAAAACCTCATAACTCCTATTGTGTTTGAATCGACTTCTCTCAGGTGATGGAAACACAGCTGAAGAAGAAGATGGAGCAGGTGAAGGAGCTCTTTACTGACTGCACTGACGTCTTCGAGGAGCTGATCGCTGTGAAGAAACATCTCGCTGAGAAGATAGACGAGTGCCAGTCAGCTGTGGAGAACATCCAGTCTTCTCTAAGTAAGACTGATGCTTCGTCGCTGAATGTGGAAGAACAGATACGGGTACGTACAGATGTTTTGTGTCAGAATGGGTATCAGATCTGTTCTTGTTTTTGGTACTAACATATCTGCGTCTCCATCAGGATCTGGTGAATGATCTGGAGGCTCAGGAGGAGCAGGCTGAGGCTGTGTTGAAGGAAGTGGGTTTGGTTTCCAGTGTTGCCAGTCCTCAGGTGCTGGAGGCTCTTTCTGTGGACTCCAACAGGCTGAGGGAGGCCATCTCCCGCACCAAAGACATGATCCACCTGAAGACAGAGGAGAGAGACAAGGGTCTCCTCAAAGTGCTTCAAGGTCTGTGCTTCAGTTTTTTGTTTTTTTGTTTTCTATTCAAAGTCATCGGAGCTGTCCAGTGTTTTATTGGTAGTATGACTACATGATATACTATCACATTGAATAAAAACTGATTTTAGCCACTTAATGACAGGCTCCCCTAATAAAATCTACATCTTTATTTTGCTGTTAAACAGCCTTTTCTAACTGGAAACTGGACTTTATGTCACTTTGTAAACCACTCACTCTCCCACACCAAAGTCCATAGAGAAAATCAGTGATTTTAGCTCACAGGGACACAGGAGCTGCTGGTCTACTGCTGCCTCGTGTGGTCACTTTGTGTCACTGAGGTAAATCTGGACGTAGGATTTCAAATGCCGAAATCATCAATTAACATGTTTGAACTTACTGATGGAGGCAGCAGTGGATCAACAACTCCTCTGTGCTGTGATGTAAAATCAATGATTTTCTCTATGGACTTTGGTGTAGGAGAGTGAGTGGTTTACAAACTTAAGTTTCCTGTTGGAAACATGTGTCTAAAAGTAAGACTTTCAGACATATTCTTAAGATATTGTTAAATTGGTAGACATTTTATAAGGTGAATCTTTTGTTTTTGCTATGTGTCTGTCACTTTAAGAAGTGACCGGAATTCTCAAAATCGTTTTTTGCCTTTTGGGAAATAATTTGACATTTTTTTCTTCTAGTTTGTTTCATAATCTATGATTATTGTTGTAATTTCTCTTCAGACGAAAGGCAGTCATTTGAAGGATGGTACCAGGACTTGCAGTTGTCTGTCAATGAGTGCTTTGAGAACCCTGAGAGCAGATCCGACGTAGAAACATCTCTGCAGAGACTCACTGTAAGTGTGTGTGTATAGACAGACATGTCAGGAATCAAGCTTCTTCAGATGGTTCAGACCTCACTCTCAGTTTCCCCTCTGTGTGTCAGAGTTTCTTAAAATCCAACGACGCGGAGAGACGTCTGGAGCAGCTGAAGGTTCAGCTAGAGAGAGGCAGCCGGCAGATTCCTCCTGAGCAGCTCGCAGACTTCAACAACTGGCTGAAGGAGCAGCAGGTGGAGGTGGACACGTTCAGATCCCACTGCCTCACCCGGCAGCAGCAGATGAAGTCGCTCCTCAGCGACTTAAACAGGTAAACACAAATTAATTACTGCCTCTGCAATGAATTATTAAAAAGTGTCCATTGTTTTGTCTTTAATGTGTGAAACATTCAAGTTCAAACTTTGTGATTACCCCCAATCTGCGTTCCATCACTGACCTGGATGTTTTTAATAGCAAACTCATAACATATTTATTTAGAATGGCTTTTGAAATTCAGTAGCATGGTGACACTTTCCCTTTGATCTTTTACATATTTTCTAATTCCATTGATTTATATTTTATTATACATTTTCTAATTTTATTGATTCTTATTTTATTGGATTGTATAAAATGTATTGTTTTATTATCTATTTTATTTATACTAACTTATTGACTGTCCTTATTTTTTTCCTTTTTACATTATGTGAAGCACTTTGAGTACCAGATATTGTAAAGTGCTATATAAATAAACACTGATTGATTGATTGATTGATATAAATGTCAGGAGTTTCTCGTGTGTGTTCCTTCTTCTTTTTCTTCTTCCATGTAGTCTACAAAAGCAGCACGACAGCTTCCGTGAGTGGCTGCAGGTCACAGAGAAACAGTCGGTGGTGTCACAAAAAGACGAAGATCTTCTCAAAGACCTTCAGGACAAGAGGTGATCTCATCTAAATATTCAAACAACCAGGAAGTGTAAAAATGTTGGGGCAAGCACTACAGCTATACAACGATTAAGAAATAAAAAATATATATAATGGGATTAAATAATTTAGTTTTGTTATTCCTAAATGGCCTAGTTTAGTCCACAAAACCAAAGTTATCCTGTTTCCCACCATAGAGGAGCAAAGAAACCAGAGCCTAATTACATTTTATTTTATTGAAAACTCACTCAAACTGATTAGTTAATAGTTGGTGATTGATTTAGTCAACCATGCTGTAGGCTTGGGTGCAGCTTAACACTTTATTGTTCTCTGCATATTTAAGTAAAACAAACATGTGCATGACACAGAAAAACAAATACTTGTATAACAAATTGTGTTTTCATTTATCAAAACAACAACATTGTCTCAAAGACTTGTCTGCTGATATTTAAGATAAACGGCCAAATAACTAGAGCCCGAGGCTTTGAAATACGAATCCACGGAGCAATACAGGATTACCATATTCAGTATGAAGCATCTTTCCCTTCCACTTTTTAACAATCTGTCTCTTTTGACATAACAGCGGCCGAGCCGAGGCCCTGAGTGAGCTGCTGGCATCATTACGCAGACAGGGCGTCAGAGCGGAAAGCCTCCTGAAAGACGGCGATAACCTGATCCAGCGCTACAGGAACCTGGAGGCAAGGCTGCAGAAACGGGCCAAGACCCTGAGTGACCTGCAGGGGGAGTACGACAGTTTCAATACTCAGACTGAGAGCACAAGGACCTGGATCAGAAACCTCGTGCAACCCCTGACCAACACCGACAGAGAGGCCCAGACTGAGAGCAGCAGGTCCTGGATCAAAAACCTCTTTAACTTCCTGAGCAAACCTGACACAAAGGAGCAGAGTGAGGAGATAAAGAGCACAGCAAAGGTCAGTGGAAACAGATTAAACCTGCTCCAGTAAATATCAATATGGTAGCATGTTGGCATACAATGTTAGCATCAATCCTGAAGGGCAGCTGAGACTTAGAGGACCTCGGATTTAAGCTTTAGCAGTAGATAATTGAGGACAATCTCTATTGTCTCACTGTGTTTTTTTAACTTGTGTCACCAGACAATCCTGAGCTCCAAACCTGAAGGAGACTCAAAGCTGGAGAACCTGAGGAGTCTCAGCCAGAGTCTGTGTGAGCACGAGGACCTGGACGAGAGCAGGAAACAGGAAGTCCAGCGCTCGCTCAGCGAAACAGAGGAGCAGTGGAGAGAAGCTCTGCAGATGGCTGAGGACACTGTCAACAAGACGGAAACACAGGACCTGTTAGACCAGGACCTGGAGGTTTTCAAGACCCAGAATGAAAATGTGCAGTC
>JAFBJR010001688.1:0-25000 GCA_016785285.1 Brachirus orientalis | reverse complement strand
AACTGGACCAAACCGAGGCTTAAATACTAACGGAAACTGGACCAAACTGATGCTAAAAGCTGAAAGAGGACTGGACCAAACTGAGGCTAAAATACTAACAGAAACTGGACCAAACTGAGATTAAAATACTAACAGAAACTGGACCAAACTGAGGCTAAAATACTAACGGAAACTGGACCAAACTGAGGCTTAAATACTAACGGAAACTGGACCAAACTGAGATTAAAATACTAACGAAAACTGGACCAAACTGAGGCTAAAATACTAACGGAAAGTGGACCGAACTGAGGTGAAAATACTAACGGAAACTGAGCCAAACTGAGGCTAAAAGATGCCCAGCCTTATTATTGAATATGCTGTTTTTGATTAGCCACATGTTGCGAGTCAAATTCTCAGGATATCATTTAGTGTCAGAGCTCCAGATGTCACATGACTGTTTGTTTACACCGCCATGTTGGCAGGAAAAGCTCCCAAAAAACAAACAGCTTCAGTGCTGATTTCAAGCTTTAAGAGTTAACTGTCACTTTAAATCCACAGAGATCGAGTAGTACATCAAAGAACCGGACAGTCTGAATATAACTGATCCTTATACTGCCCCCTGGTGCTTTTCACCAGTATGGAAACAGCCCTAGTGGACGTTATTCCAGAACTGCAGCATGAGAACATCTTCATTGATCTGATGTTGACTTTTCCTCATTCTACTTAAGAGAACAGTTACACATCACAATAAAATTAAACAAAAAAATAAAACAAGATATATAAGTTATTTAGTGTTGGGTTGGCAGTTAAGGGGAAACTTAAAAGAGACCTAAATTACAGTTGTGTCCATACATTTGTGAAATAGAAGAAAAGTTTAACAAACGTCATAATGTGTCTCAAAATACAGTAAGACTTTAGATTTTAGTCCAACATGTTTTCACACCAGTAACACACATTTCCATCTAATTTACATTATATACTGGATGTTTTTCTTTATCTGATAAAATATAATAAAGAATAAACAATTTCTACACAGAACTGCTTAATTTAAATAAAAATTAATCAATAACACAGGTCTGTCTGTACTACGGTACTCTTAAATAAAAATACTGTGTGAACTAGAATATTAAATACATAAAAGCTGACCATAGTGAGTAATCTGACTACCTCTACTTGATGTTGTTAAAAGATAAATGCTCATTATATTCTGTTTCATAACTTAAAACTTTTATCAGAGAAACAATAAAAGTGAATTTTACATTTTAGATACCCATGAGCAAATGTTTCAAAGAAAATAAACATTTTGCATTTTCAAAATTTAAAAAAAATATATTTAAAAGAAAAGAAAAAAAAGGGTTATACTGTACATGGCTTAGTGAATAGAGGGTGTAGGAAATAATGTCATTTAAGTGTAGTTAAAAAGACATTAGTTTATAAACATACAGTATGTACATAAACATGGACAACTAAATGCTCATCTGCTGGATTCACGTTCAAACGTCATGATTTTTGAGGTTTTATTATACAAAATGTCTTCCATCGCATTTGATTGATTATTTATCAGCTGTTCTGTGAGGAGTGAGGAGTTTGTTTTTGAGTCTGCAGCTGCTCGTGGTCACTCAGGTTCCACTTTCACTGTGTTTTCACCCGTAGACTGTTTTGTGTGCGACCCCTGAGGGTGAGTCCAAGCTGCTGGACCTGAAGACACGGGCCGAGACTCTGCGTGAACGCCTGGAGGACGGCAGGAGACCGGAGGTGGATCAGATGGTCAGGGACACGGAGCAGCACTGGACGTCGGTCGTACAGGCCGCCAGACTGGCAGAACTGCGAAGTCTGTCCGATGACTTTGACGCTCAGTGTAAAGACACTCGGTCCTGGATCAGGGAGCGACAACAGAAGGTGCAGTCTGCCGGTTTTCAGGCACCACCTGAGGAAAGACGTCTCAAAGCTCAGGTTTGTCTGAACTACTATCGGAAAGACACGTTTTCTGGTTTTTAAAGGGCCCGTCTGTGACGTTCAGTAGAGTTTAATACAAGAAGTTGAATACAGCACCATAATTATTAGTGTAGAATCACTTTAAAATAAAAAATTGTCTGGTTTTCATAGCCTTAGAGCAGTGTTTTCCAAACTTTCTATGTGGGGACCCACTTTTTAAAAATGGCCAACGATCATTTTGAGAGCAAATTTGGACATAGTTTAGCAACTTACAAGCAATTTACAGCTGTACCTGTAACTGCTAATATTATTTTGAATTGGTAAACTAATATTCTCTACGAGAAGTTTAGTAAAATAATTAAAACTTCATTTTGGGCATGTTATTTAAAACACACATGAATCATAAAAACACTAAAAACTAAACTAAACATGCAAACATAACGAAAACAATTGTTTGGGGGCCCCGAAAAAATCTCTTGTGACCCATGTGTGGGACCCAACCCAGTGTTTGGGTAACACTGCCTTAGAATAAGACTTTCATACTGTCTGTACTTAAGATAAGGGTCATGCTCTGTGGAGGAACAGACAAACCACCTCATGCGTTTGTTTCACAGTTTAAGTCAGAAGCTAACAACACAAACAAAGGAGCAGAAGTCTTTGTGGACTGTGAAGGCCACCGTAGTTCCCCGACTTACTTGAGAAAAGTAAGGGTGAGAGGAAGAGTGGCATTATCCAATCTGTACCAGAAACCCGATTTGTACTGCGCATGTGCGAAGTATGACACCTTCCTGTTAGTTTCTGGGATTTAAAGAATATAAGCCTATTTTTGGGATTTTAAATTATATATTCGATAACCTTTTTACTTTTTATGCTTATGAAATTAACTCCACATTTTCATGTTATTTCTCTTTGTGTTATTACTTGATAATTGATATAAAAAACATTAATAATACAAAATATATAGATTATATAGATTAGCAATAGATTACAGTAATTATTCTTATGAAATAAAATCTTTTTCAATTTCAATTCCCCAGCTTGGGATTAATAAAGTATAAAGTATCAATCAATCTACATTTTATATTTTATTTGTGTCATTTTAGAAGTGTCATTATAAAATCAATGCATAAGTTTTGGCTCAAACAGCGCGAGAAACATTATCTGGAAAGTTTCCTACAAAGTTGTTGTCGACAACGGCGGCGACAACGACTTCGTCTCTCCGGCCACCACAACTGTCGTAAAACAAACGCGGTAACAGGAAGCTGTCATACTTAGCACAAGCGCGGTGCAAATCGGGTTTCTGGTACAAATCAGGTAACCACATTGAATCCTCTATTTGTTTCAATCTAAAGTCTTTCACTACTAGATGTCACTTTAAATGGTTTTAGGATAATGGCGAGTTACTCCACCAGTCCACAGAGGTGACTGATGGTCAGTATTAACAAATCTAATGTATCAGTAATTAATTAAATACTAAATCAACTATGTTCCGATTTTTCAGCTTATTCCAACATTTAATGGACCGAACAACTAATCAATTACTCGACAGATTACGTTGCACATAAATCTGTTTTAAATTGATAGTCTGCAAATTATAAAAAAGGAAAGACCAGCCCATGATTGGTGTTGTTTATGTCACTTTTGCGAAGGAATATTGTGTTTTGTTGCTTGTAGACCATCTTGGACTCCAGACCTGAAGGTGACTGTAAGGTCAACAACCTGCGGAGACGAGGTCAGAGCGTGTGCGACCATAAAGACACGGACGAAGGCAGGAGGGAGTTTGTTCAGCAGACGGTGAAAGACACGGAGGATCAGTGGAGGACGGTGCTGACCGCTGCTCACCAGGTCAAAGCTGAAGCAGAGGCTCAGGTCGCTGACGACGCAGAAAGGAGAACGATCCAGGTGAGAGAAGTCAGGACGCAGTCCGTAAACAAGGACAGAGACAGTGTGACTCACAACCTTGGGTTGAAATATGTTTAAAGAGGTTTTTTTTTTTACAAAAGATTATTATTAATCTCTTTCCTTAAAGTGTGACCAAACCCCTGAAACCACCTTTTTCAGGCATAAACCAGTGTACATCTGTCTGTCTGTCAACATGTTATATGTTGATCCAGGTGCAAATCTTCACAGTTTAGTGGAAAGTTTTGAAATCATACATTGTTGGGATTAAAACTCTGCACATGTTCTGGTCAATGTGACTGTTTAAGGAAGTGAAAAGTTGTCACCACTGACTTCACAGAGAGCACAGCTTTTACCAACAACCAGTCTGACACACTAACACTCACTCTGTGTAAAAAAAAAATAAAATTAAAAGCACATTTTAGCAAACTTGAAATATGCTCCTCCAATAAAATGTGCACTTTCTTAAGTCTTTGGTGTCTGAAGAACATGTTCACATCTTTATCTCACTGTCAGACAGACTTTTCCAACAGAAAATGGAAGTTTGTAAATCACTCTCTCTCCCACACCAAAGTTCATAGAGAAAATCAGTGATTTTAGCTCACAGGGACACAGGAGCTGCTGGTCTACTGCTGCCTCGTGTGGTCACTTTGTGTCACTGAAGTAAATCTGGACAAAGAAGTTCAAACACTCAAGTGACAAAATAAGACATTTGAACTTACTGATGGAAGCAGCAGTGGATCAGCAACATCTGTGTGCTATGATGTTAAAATAGCTAATTCTCTCTATGGAGTTTGGTGTGGGAGAGTGAGCAGTTGTCTGTGACGAGAGTGCTTATTATCAGATGACACTGTGCTGTAAAAACTGAACAGCGGTGTGGGATTATTTGTCTTTGGCAGACTAAACACTCCACTGAGTGTCATTCTTCAATTTTAATTCATTTATTCTATTTTTACTCAGAAATTGTTTATTCAATTTCATGTCTTTGTCTTTTTTCTTTTCAGCTCATAGAATTTGAGAGCTGTGATCGGGACACTGGACGATGGCTCGAAGACGTCCAGCAACGTCTGAGCTCAGTGAGCAGCCAGACATCAGCTGAGGACAGACTGCACACGGCACTGGTGAGCGCATGCTCCTCAGGATCATTTTAAATTAAAAAAAAAAGGGGGGATTTTTACAGCAAGTTTTATTTATAAAGCACTTTTTGTACGCAAGGAATGATTCAGGTGCTCAGTAAAAACTACACAGAGACGACTGTAAAAGAAATCACTCAAGTTAGAAAAGTTCAATCCATAACAATTTTGTTTGAAAGACCATGAAATAAATTCAGAGAGTCCGGAACAAAAACTACATAAAAGAGAATTAATACAAAATGTGGGAAAAATACAGTTCGTGGTCTTAGATTTTTAACTTTTGAACAGGACAATTTTCTATATAGACATTTCAACTGTTTAAGGTTAATATCCTGTAAAGGAATGTGTTTTTTGTTTCCTTCTGCCCCCCTGTGGTTAAATAAAATCAGTTATTGTACTGCAGTCACAACCAATAAACAGAGGGTTTGTAGTTTTTGTCAAGCTTGTGTTGCAAAAGTAAGTAAAGTTTATATATACATATAGTCAAAAGTTTGGACACACTCTCTCACTGCATTCCATGAATAAAAAAATAAAATAGAAAGCAAATGCAACTGATAGAAATGTGCTTTTTTTCAATTCAATTCTTTAATTATTTATCCTATAATTATTACTTGTTTGGTTTATAAAATGTTAGAAAATGTTTCCAAAACTTTGATAGACAATGTTCTGAAATGTCTTATTTTGTGCACAATCCAAAATTATTCACTGTTAATGATTTATTTTGTTACATGGAAAATATTCACTTTTTAAAAGCTGAAAAATGTGAAAGTTTATTGTAATTATTAAAAAAAAACAAAAACAAAAAAAAAACGAAACACTCAAACTGGTAGATTATCAAATATAGCGATTGACTAACAGATTTGGCCCTGTTCACCTGTACTTGTCGTGTCTCCAGGACGTTATGAGCTGCAAACCTGAAGGAGACTCCAGGCTCCAGGAGCTGAGGAGACGAGGACAGAGTCTGTGCAGTCTGGACATCGACGACGACCGGGAAAGACAGATTGAGCAACAGGTAAGAGCCGCTGAGGAGCGGTGGACCGGAGTCGTACAGGATTTGAAAGAGACTCTGGAGAAGGCAGAGAAGCAGTGTTCACTGGAGGGTCAGCTGAGGGACTACGAGGCCCAGAAAGAGAGCACCAGAGCCTGGCTGCAGGACAAGCAGCAGAGCCTGGACGCCCTGGAGGTTCAGAGGGATCCAGAGAAGATCATCGTCACTGCACAGGTCAGTGTAAACCAGGATCAACCAACTTACAGAGGCTGCATCCGTAACAGAGGAGTCACTCAACTTCAACTCTATAGAAATGAAAAAAATTGCTGTTTCGTGCTGATACTTGGCCACATGGTGGAGTACATGGGTAGCACTTTTGCCTCGCATGAAGAAGGTTGCCCGTTTTGCATGTTCTCCCCATGTGCGCAAGGCTTTTCCCGGGTTGTTTGGCTTCCTGCCATTGGGGTCAGGTCAGGTCGTGCAGGTGGAGTGGCCCCGCCCATGGCGGTCACATGTAGGAATGAATGAATGAATTTATATTCACTATGAAGGTAGAGGCAGTAGACACAGGTCTAGTGCAGGAAATCAAGCAAAGACCAGGGAGTGGTGACGTTACATGAAACAAGACAAAACAGGAAGTGTCAAAATAAAACAGGAAATCCACAAAATGATGAGACGACTATATAACTGGAAAATGAAAGTCCAAACAAATCAAAGTACGAGAAATAAAACAGAGGTCAAGGTATAAGATTGTGAGAGTTTGTATTTAAACGTAACATATTACAGCTTTTAACTGAAACTGAGGAAACTGTGACTTTCACAGACGATCCTGAGCTCCAAACCTGAGGGAGACTCCAAGCTGACTGAGCTGAGGAAGCGCAGCAAGAGTCTGTCTGACCAGGAGGATGTGGACGAGAACCTGAAACAGGAAGCTCAGCAGACGACGCAAGACTCCGAGGTGCAGTGGAGGACACTGCTGCTGACCGCCGAGAGCAGCCTCAACAAAGCCGAGGTCCAGTACTCGCTCTCCAGGGAAATGGAGGCCTTGTGCTTCCAGGCCGAGAGCACCAAGGCCTGGGTTCAAGATCTGCAGGAAGAGGCCGACGCCAAAGGAAGAGGTCCTCGGGGAAGTCAGGCTCAGATAGAGGACAGACTCAACACTGCACAGGTACAACATCAACGACTGAATAATTACTCTGCTTCTCAAAGGCTTCGTCGTTGTTTTCAACACATTTACCTGATGTTAAAGTGTAACTAAGCCCCTAAATCGTGTGTAAACCAGTATATATGTGTATCTTATCCATGGTAACTGTTAATACAAGTGCAGATCTTCACAGTTTAATGTAACATTTTGAAATAATACATTGTTTTGATAAAAATCTTTATATAAGGAACTGACAAACTGTCACCACTGACTTCACAGATTCTCTATTTAAATCAGAATCCAGAAGTTGTGAGCAATACTGATCGAAAACGACGCTCGACATGGTGTCTACAGTTAGAAATTAAGTAGTACAACGTGTACCACTGGTTTAATATGAAATAATAGAATCAGAATTCATATTAATGATAGAAGTAGCAGTGTTTGTACTGTGGCAGCCATCTTACGTTACGTGAGGTTAGAGTGAGTTGGAAATCCCAGTTGTGACTACAAATGGGAACACACTATTAGTTTCAATCTGGCTGGACTTAATAAATATTAGATATGTCTTCTTTTTCTAACACTATTATATGTTATGGTAACGGACAAATAAGAATTAAATTTAAAAAAATTATATGATTGTATCTTTAGATCATCTTAAGCTCCAGGTCCAGCGCTGAGGTTCGGGTGGCGGAGCTGAAGAGACGAGTGCAGAGTCTGTTTGAGCACAAAGAGCTGGAGGACGAGAAGAGGCTGGAGGTGGAGCAGCTGGTCGGAGACATCGAGGAGCAGTGGAGGAAGCTCCTTCAGGCTGCTGAAGAAACTCAGAGGTGCACAAGAAGCTGGTTTTAGATTCAGGATGTTTTTCTTTGACTTAAATGTGTAAATCTGTACATTGAACCACAAAGACTGACATTTTAAACAGAAGATTTATTTGTATACATTTTTCTTTTACAACAAGGATGAATGATTTATATTGTATATTTTTATTTTGTAGAATATAGTTTTGTACCAACTAATTTGGGGCTGCAACTTTTCATCTGTCAATTATGTTCTTGCAGAAATCAATTCGCTGTTTGGTCACAAAATGGCCAAAAATATTCCTCAAATCTCACAAAATTTGATGTGTTTTTTCCACAAAAGATTTTTTTATTTATTTTTCCAGATTATTTGTTATTCTGTTCAAATATTCACTTGACTTTTCACCCTTTCATCTAGGAGTCAGTGTTTTTTGAACTATGACCTCGAAAAAATCATTTTTAACAAAGAAAAACAACTCAAAAGCATTAATCGGTTGCCAAAATAGTTGGCGATTTATTTAGCCATTGATTAAAAAAATCAACTAATTGTTGCTGCCTGACTCAAAATGAAGGATTTTTAAAAATTCCAGTCACTGGCACGGAGAGAAATGAGTCATAAAACCTCACTGAGGACATCAAGTCTTACACCTTATCATTATCTTCTTCCTCAGAGAGTTGAAGGATGTGGTGGAGCGACTGGTGTCCTGTCGCTACAGGCGAGTCCAGGCTGAGACTCGTCTCTCTGAGATCCAGACGCAGGTGTCCGGTCTGCCGCGGGTCTTTCCCTGGCCGGGCCTGGGAGAGCGGCGGCAGGTGGTGGAGAAGGCCAGGGCGCTGCTGGAGCAGAGCACAGCGCTGGCTCCTGTGCTCGCAGACGTTCACACACAGGTGACGTCAAAGGCACATTTGCCAGTTTAAGCAAATAAAAGAAGAACACATAAAATGTAAAGAGCTGAAGGAAATACAGAATGTAGAATCTTTAGGCAAGGCAAGGCCCTTTTTTTTGTATAGCACATGTACAAGACTATTCAAAGTGCTTTACATAAAACATTAAAAAGCGCTTTAAAAGGAGAAGAGTTTAAAGCTAAATAAATGAAGAAGAGACAGTTAAGATATAATTAAACTGATTAAATGCAAGAAAGAAAAACTCCAGTGCATTGTGGGAGATTACTGAAATGCAGCACAAAATAAAAATGTTTTAAACTTTGATTTAAAACAGTCCAGAGTTTCAGCAGCCCTAACACTCTCTGTGTGGAGCATAAAAGCTGAACACTCACCTCACCTTGTTTGGTTCGCTCCAATTTGTTGTTACCTAAGGAAACAAAATAGTCTCTGTTTTTGGATAGGACTCAAACCAGTTTAGCGTGGTGCCAGAGAGTCCCACCCAGTTTTTCGACTGATATAGCAAGATGTTATGTGTCGAATGCAGCACTGAGATCCAGTAAGACCGAGACTGAAATGTTGCCACTATCTGTGTTAGAGCGGATGTCATTGAGGACCTTCACTACAGCTGTCTCAGTCGGAAACCTGACTGGGAGACATCAAAACAGTCATTTAGTGTCAGGATGTTGTGCATCTGTTGAAAAACAGCCTTTTCAATGAACCTTTTGCTGAGAAAGTGAAGGTCTGATATGGACTTATAACTGCTCATGAGTGAGGCATCCAAGTTGTTCTTTTTAAAAAGTGGCTTAATGACAGCAGTTTTTAGGCATCCTGACTAAAATCCCGTTCTTTAAAGAACAGGATGAAGTGTGAAACATTTTAAACATTTAAGCAGGTATGTGACAAACACACACAATAAGATGCAAGACTTTATGCATCTTTAATTGAGTTAAAAGGAGAATCTTTGTGTTTTTATGGTCCATCAGGCAGCAGAACTGTTTGAGATCACACAGGATCCTGACTGGGCTGATCAGTCCTGGTCGACCAAAGAGGAGACGATCTCGGCTCTGCTCAAAGAGCTGACGGTGAGTTCAGTCATCTGTCCTGATATTCAGTAATCTATAGCACTGTTTTTCCAAAAATCGAAACAGGTAGCAAACAATATGTGGCCCAGCTAACAATAAAAATTGTGCCGAGAGCAAATTTGTGCATAATATAGAGACTGATTTACGGCCATATTTGTAACACTTCATATCGTTTTTACTTGGTAAACAAATAATTTCCAAGAAACGTAAAATTATTGAAAAATTATTTAGGAATACATAAAAATAAATAATGTATGTGTACCCACACACACACAGACTTATTTGCACATATGGATAACCATTAAAAATTTAATTGTATGCATGTTATTTAAAATATACACATTGGGCAAATTCTGAAAGTCTGTTTGGAGGACCACAAAATATCTCCTGTGACCCATATGTGGGGTTGTGACCCAGTGTTTGGCTGCAACTCACCATCATTCCCATTGTCAATTAATGTCTCCAATAATTTTCTCTCAATCAATCCATGACTTTTCTCTCTAAAATGTCAAATTGTGTAAAATTTTGATCAGTGTTTCCCCAAACTTCTTGTTTATTGTCACAAAGAAGCAAAGAAACCAGGAAATATTCACTTTTAAGGAGCTTAAATAATGTTTTTATTATTTAACAATAATTCTTAGGAATAGAGTAGGGCTGCAAATAGTGATTTTTTTCCATTATTTTGATCCATAAAATGTTAGAAATGGTGATCAATGCTTGTCAAATCTGGCAATGATGTTTCTGTTACTGTTTCTGTGTCTCTTTAATTTTCTTTGTTATCTGGAGCATAGAAACCAGAAAATATTCACATTTAAGAAGCTGAAAAATCACAGGGCGAACATGCAAACTCCTTTGTATAAACAGGACCTGAACTGGGGACCATCTTGCTGTGAGGCAGCAGTGCGAGCCACTTTCACCACTGTTTGCACCACTTTTGCTTTTTTTTCTTTGGTTTGTTTACTGTATTTGCTGTTGTTTACTCCAGGAAACGATGGCTCACTTGGTGCAGGGCATCATGACAGAGAGACAGTGCACTCAGCTGGTGGAGCAGCACGAGGCAGCTCAGGACTGGCTGAGGGAACATGTCAAAGGCCTGGGAGATCCTCCTTTAGACAGACAGGGTCTGCACAACACTGTCAACACCCTAAAGGTCAGAACACACACACACTGGTTTGACCTTGACCTTAACCTAACCCTAACCTCAGCCTAACTTTAAAACATGTCTTCACCTTAATATGGAGTCATTTACATTATGGGGACATGATTTTTTTGTCCCCATAAGGAGGACTTATGCTGGTTTTACATTCTTTTTGAGGACACTCATAGACATAATGCATTTCTTAGTCCCTTACCCCAACCCTAACACCACAGCTAAATGCCGAACTCTACACCTAATTCTAATCCTAATCCTAAAACTGGGTCTTAACCCTGTAAAAGCCCTTTAACCTCGCGGGGACCAGACATACATCCCCACAAGTCAAAATGGTTGACTTCCATTCATTTCCTGGAGACTTACTCTAACCTTAACCATGATTACTAGTGCCCTAACCCTGACCCTGACCCTAACCTTAACCTAACCCTAACCTCAGCCTAACTTTAAAACATGTCTTCACCTTAAAATGGAGTCATTTACGTTATGGGGACTTGATTTTTGTCCCCATAAGGAAGACAAGTCCCCATAATGTGAGTGTGGAGACACATTTAGGTCCCCACAACATGAGGAAGACCAGCTACACATACAAATATGCTGGTTTTACATTTTTTTGGGGACACTCATAGACATAATGCATTTCTTAGTCCCTTACCCCAAGAGCTAAATGCCTAACCCTAAACATAATTCTAATCCTTACCCTAAAACTGGGTCTTGACCCTGAAAAGGCCCTTTAACCTCATGAGGACCAGCCAAAATGTCCCCACAAAAATAGGTTTGTATGTTTTTTTTTGGTTGACTTGCATTGATTTCCTGGAGATTTACTCTAACCTTACCCATAGTTACTACTAGTGCCCTAACCCTAACCCTGACCTCATCCTAGACAAGTCCCCATAATGTGACTGTGTAAACAGATGTAGGTCCCCACAACATAAGGAATACCCTGTACACACACACAGTCAGCTGGACTCCACTGAGTTCGACCTGATGTTAAGGCACAGGAGGGATTTTTAGTCATCAGACAGAAACATAAAACATGAGAATTCATTTGTAAATAATCGATCCATATTCAGTTATTCTGAATGCATGTTTATATTTTAAATAATCACTCTGTATTTTCATCATCTGTCTCCTCCCATTGTGTTTCCGTTGTCAGGCTTTGCTCCAGACGATGGAGCGAGAGCACAGAGAGATGAAGGAGCTGGACCTGGCCAGAGACAACCTGCTGAGCCTGTGCACGCCCGGAGGTCAGGCCGCTCTCACCCTGGAGGTCAGCCACCTCCACGACCTCTGCGCCGCCTCAGAGCGGGAGGTGAGGGAGCGACTGGCGCTCTGCGAGGCCCGACTCGAGGGGCTGGAGTCGCAGCTGGACCTCAGGAGCCGGGAGCTGAAGGAGAGAGCGGCGGCTCTGCAGTGGGAGCTGCGCTCTCTGGACCAGGCGCTCACCTATAGTGAACCCCAGAACAATATTGCTCAGCTTCAACAACACTGGCACAGCCTGCAGGTCATTACAACAACACAAGTCACTCACCGTACAAAATACACAAGTACTTCAGAAAATACTGTAGACACAAGTGTGACACATAATTATGATGGATTTCTCCTAGATGAATGTACAGTCAATCTACAGCTTGTTCAGAAATCCTGGGGCTAACTCAGCTATTCAATATTTTACACTAAACTGTGAACACTTGCATCTGGATCAACAAATATGATTAACTGGATACATATTTAAATTGGTTTACACCTGAAAAAGTGGTTTAGAAGTTTAGTTCTGCTTTAAAAATATGTCCCAGTCTGTTCTTGTACGAAATGCTGATGTTGCCAAACAGATTTTTCCAAAGGTCAAAATAAAAGATAAATAAAACATGTTTTAAAGGGATTTATCAACGTTGAATGTTTTCAGAAAGTCCTCCCTGGTTGATTTTTTTGCCAGTGTTGCATCAAAGGTCATAAGCAGAAGAAAGAAAAAGCAACTTTTTAGTTAAATAGGATTCTGTACAAAGAATAAAATGTGGACATGTGAGTTTTTTGTTTGTTTGATGTGTTTTTGTCCTCCTCTCTTAGAACTGTGAGAAGTCGCTGGAAGATTTAGGGGTGAAAGTTCATGATCTTCGTGACGAAGTAAAGTCGGTGCCGGACACCAATGAGCTTCCTGCAGAAATCATCCGAGCGGTCGAGTCTTTATGTCAGCAACATGACAGGTGACAAAGTACAAAAAAATATAATTCACATTACAAAGACACTGTCTTTACAACTGAACAAGGGGCCTTCTGCAAGGAGTTTGCATGTTCTCCCCGTGGTGCAGGGGTTCTCACCGGGTACTCTGGCTTCCTCCCACAGTCCAAAAATATGCAGATTTGGGGACTAGGTTAATTGGACAATCTAAATTGCCCGTAGGTGTGAATGTGAGAGTGAATGGTTGTCTGTCTCTATGTGGCCCTGTGATGGACTGGCGACCTGTCCAGGGTGTACCCTGCCTCTCGCCCTATGTCAGCTGGAGTTAGGCACCAGCGCCCCCCGCGACCCCTAGTGGATAAAGCGGTTGGAAAATGAGTGAGTGAGTGAATGTCTTTACAACTGTTTTTGGTTAAATTTACATATTATACATATTTACATATTACATATTATTACATATTTACATATTATTACAATATAAATGGAAGCAATGCAAGTTCAGTAAACATGTCAAGTGGTACCATCTGTCCACTTCACCGGTGGGATTTTTAAAATATAGATAAGATACAACATTCTCAGCTGGGATTCTTCTATTTCAATTTAATTTTCATTTATTTTCCAGTAATAGGTCATCCTGCTCTTTTTTTATTGATTACAGTGAAACACAGAGTTCTCTTAAATGAATGACCAATTTGAGGGATACAAAGATTACATCTTTTTTATTAACTAGTTTCTGAAATTTAACTTGAAGGATTCACGTCTACACGGTTCTTTTCTTGTTGTTTTTTTGTTGCTATGATAATATATTTTTGGTCCTTTGTTTTGTCTGTTTTTACTTTATTTCATCTTGTATAATGCATGCAGATACCATAAGGTAAAGAAATAAAGAAATGTGGTGTTTAATTGTGTCCACAGTCTAACGTCCAGGCTGAATGAGCATCGAGGCACGTGCACCACAAACACAGTTTGCTGTTTGAGAGAAGGTCTTGATGCCCTGCAGCAGTGGAGTCAAAGCAAACCATCACAGACCATTTCATCTGTACAGGTTTCTTTCTTTATTTAATCCTTTTAAATATACATAGTATTAAGGTTCTTCTACACAGTTTTTGCAGTCATATACGTGTGAGAAGTTCACAGCCCATGCAGTTTGCTGTTGGTGTTTTAACAGCAGCATCTTTGCCATGATTGCTGACATAAATGCTTTTCCCTCCTGGTTTTAGGGAACATTAGAGGAGGGTGAAAATTTGCAGGCCAGACTGCGGGAGGCACTGTCTCATCACGAGTTTCTAACAGACTGCCTGACGCCAGCTTTGTTCACGAAACTGGAGAGAGACTGTGCAGAAACACTCAGAGAAGCTGAGACTCATAAAAACTCCCTAAACTGGAGCTTAAAGGTATTTACACTGTTATATCCATAATGTAAAAATGTATATAAATGTCTTATTTTAGTTTATATTTTTATTTATAATTTTAAAAACAACTAACTGTGCAATATATAATCCATTTTCCCTTTATTTAAGGACCTTGATGAAGAGGAGAAACAAAGACAACATGACATTCAGTCCTCTGATGTCCAGTCCATTAGACTGGAGAAGACAAAGACCACTTTTGTGGCACCACCAAGAAAAAGCAAGCGCTCAACAGAGAAAAAATCAGAAGTTAAGCTACAAAAAACCATTCCATTAACAGGAGAGTCATCTGCTGAGGATGTCTTGTCAGTTTCAGTTGAGGCTATGCAAACTGAGACTTTACCATCGAAGCCTGATGTGACACAAGTCATGCAAGACGCCAAAACTGCTGCAGAGAAAACAGCAAAATGGCTATCTCCAACAGATGTTTCAGGAACCATCACAAAACAAAGTTACATCACGACTGAAGAGGCACAGCTTCAAAGTCCAAAGCCTGATGTCACAGGTGAAGCCAGTGAAGCTGAGCAAATGAAATCTACAGATGCTGAACCTTCACTGGTCCAGGATGTCACTGAAATGGTTGTTCACAAAGAAACTACACCTGTACCATCCAGAAGAAACGCCAAAACTTTGACCACTGTCTCATCCAGACCACTTATTCTTGATGAGGCAATGATTTCTGACCCTGTAAAAACTGATATTGATGGTGAACTCACCAAGAAAGTGCATGAGATCCCAGAATCAGTCACAGAGCAAGATAAGACCATGGCAGAGCTTGGGCAATCTAGTAAAGAGACAATTAGTTCAGAAGTGTCTGAGGGGGTCGATGATGCAAAAACTACACAGTTAAAGGGGGATTTTGAAAGTCCATCTCTCCTGAGTTCAGAGCCTGTCACAGGAACAGATGCTCAACAGCCTGGCCTTCAAACACAAGACTTTAAGAGTTCAGAAGTTTCCACTGTTTTAGAGCCATTTACTACACAGACTTTAATTACTGATTACTTTGAAGAACTTCAGGAAAATGAGAAAGAACCCGAGGAAGGGGAAACTTCAGTTGTACAGGTCACCATAGAGTCAAGTGAAGCTGCTTTTGTGGAAGAAAGTAAACTCTTGCCAAATCAAAAACAAACTGAAGACATCAAGAATGAAAGACCTGAAGCTGATGTTGTAGAGGAAACTCAAGTCATACCACCCAGAAAGAAGTACAAGACTGCTGATGTTTCCATTGCTCCTGAACCCGAATCTGAGAGGTCTGTAACCACAGAGTTTGTTCCAGGACCACCAGAAAGAGCTGTTTCAGAGGAAATTGAGATTTTACCAGCTAAACGAAAGTCAAGGAGTCCAAAAGTTCCTCAAAAACACATAGATCAGTTGGCAGCACAGATGGAGGAGGAATTTGAAAGTCAACCATCTGACTTGGGTTTTAAGGAGCAACCTGAAAGTGCTGGTGTTGCTTCTCCAGATGAGGAACCGACAGATTATAAGAAAGAATGTGACAACTTGATGGTCACTGATACAACAGAAACTACTGTGAAAGAAAATAAGCTTTCTCCAACTAAAAGAAGATCTAAGGCTCCAAAGCTCTCCCCAGGACATGGTACCAAAGAGGTGGGAGATACTAAGCAACAGCCTGATAGTCAGGAGCCCTCCAGAGAGCAGACTGACAATGTTGTGGAAGAAATCAAATCAGAGAGTCTTGA
Source organism: Brachirus orientalis (assembly GCA_016785285.1). Lineage (NCBI taxonomy): Eukaryota > Metazoa > Chordata > Actinopteri > Pleuronectiformes > Soleidae > Brachirus > Brachirus orientalis. Next base: position 8,721 of record JAFBJR010001688.1, on the reverse strand, counting down.
AGTCTATGCAGTTACGGAGCAAATGTCTCCCCATGATACAATTGTTGTTCCAGAACCTAAAGAAGAACCTGAAAAATCTCCCATTGTCACAGAGTGTGTTGAAGAGCAAGCTGAAGTTGTTGTAGAAAAAAGTAAATTATCACCACCAAGGAGAAAGTCAAAGAGATCTCAGCTTCCTCTAGAACCTGCTGACCATGAGACACTCCAGGCATTGCAGGAGCTAGAAGGTGAGAAACCTCCTGTGATTTCCAGTGTCCAAAAGGAAGAAGCTCTTGACATTCCTACACCATCGGAAACACATACATTAGACGATGTGGTGTCTGAACAAAATAAGACAGAACTTGATGATCAGAAGTCTTCAACTCCATGTGAGACCACAAGCAAGATCCCACCAACCAGAAGAAAGTCAAAAAGTCCAAAAGTTTCTCCAGAACTTTCTCACAAGGAAGACACACAGGCTGTAGAAAAACTTGACAGTCAGATAAGCGAAGCTGTTAGTGTGGAGGAACCTAAGGCTATACCCAGCAGGAGGAAGCCCAAGAGTCCAAAAGTATCTCCAGAGGAAACATGGGTCATTGAACTAACTGACAGTCAGATAACTGAAGCAGATGCAGTGGAAGAACCTAAGGTTATACCCAAGAAGAATTTAAAGAAAGGTCATGACAGTCCAAGACTATCCTCAACTGAACCAACTGAAATTACCGTTGAGGTAAAAGGAAAGCTATCACCAACCAAAAGAAAATCAAAGGTCCCAGAGCTTTCTCCTGAAGATGTCACAAAGGTTGAGGCAGAGATTGTAAAAGAGCCTGAAATACAGACGTTGATTGACCAAACTGAGAGTGATGTTGTAACAACTGGAGCACCAGTGTGTGACATTACTGGGGCTTCTGTTGTGGAGTTCAAGGAAGATGGAAATGAACTTGAAATCCATAAAGCAACTTCAGCTGGACAGGCAGTCATTGAAGCAACTGAGACAGTTGCTGTGGAGGAAAGTAAGGTCCTGCCCAGTAGAAAAAAGTCAAAGAGTCCAAAAGTTTCTCCAGAACTTTCTCATAAGGAGGAAAAACAGACCATGGAGAAGCCTGACAGTCAAATTACTGAAAGTGTTGTTGTGGAAGAACCTAAGGCTGTACCCAGCAGGAGGAAGTCAAAGAAAGTTCCTGGTAGTCCAAAACCATCTTCAACTACAGAGTTGGATGCAGGAAAAACTGAGATAACTGTTGTTGAAAAGGGAAAGTTGTCACCAACCAAAAGGAAAACTAAAGCTCTTAAAGTTTCTCCAGAGCTTTCTACCACAGTCCAAGCAAAAACTAGTGAAGAGCCTGAAAGTCAAATGCCATCTTCAGGCCCTGAGGTCATCACAAAACCAACTGATATTACTGTGATTGAAAAAGGGACACCAGATGGTGCTGTTGTGGAAGAAACTAGGCTTATACAGACCGTCTTAAATAATGTGGTTTGCACAGTTCCAGAGACAGCATCTGCTCCTGAAAGACCGGCTGATGTCGACAGTGAAGCTGCTAAGAAGACACATGTTGATGACGAGAAGCCTATCACAAGTTTAGAGGTCATCGCAGAGAAGACTGAAACTGCTGTGGAAGAAACTAAACCCACAAGTCAGGAATCTGAGATCAAGGATGATATTACCCAGACTTTTGAGATAAAGCCAGTTCAACCAGTAGATGAAAGTGATTCCACTCAGACTGGTACTCTTGAAACAGAGACAGAGTTGACAGAAATGAGTCCAACTGTGCAAGAAATAATCACATTAAATGAATCTGTGAGTCATCTTAAAGTTGTGGAAACCACTCATAAAAAACACAAAGAGGATAAAGAACAAGTCTCTGATGAACCTATAAAACTTTCTCAGAAGGAAACATTGGGCATGGAAACGTCTGAGAGTCAAATAGCTAAAGCCATGGTCGTGGAAGAACCCAAGATTAAACCCAGCAGAAGGAGGTCAAAGAAAAGTGCTAATGGAAAGAAGCCATCTTCAACTCCAGAGGTGGTCACTGGGCCAACTGAAGCTACTGCTGATGACAAAGAAAAGCTGTCAGCAGTCACCACAGAGCCAGAAGTAGATGAACCTTTGCCAGAACATTCTTCTTCAAATCTAATCAAGGAAGAGCATGATATTCAGTCTCCAACTTTAGCTCCAGAAGAGGTCACAACACAAACTTACTCAACTGAAATTACAATGGTGGAAAAAGAAACGCTTTCTCCAGAAGTTTCAATAGAACTTGCTAAAGAAGAGCAGGTTCAGACTGAGAAGGAAGATCAAATGTCACCATTGCCATCCACAGTGCAAACTGATGATGCTGTTGTGGAAGAAACCACACCTTTGACAGGAGAAATATTAAACATTGTTGAAGTTTGCACAGTTCCAGAGGCAGTCTATGACCTTGAGAGGCCCGCAGATGACATTGTACAATCTGCAGAGGTTCCTAGGGAGAAGCCCGAAACTGCAGTTGTGGAAGAAACTAAGCCCACAAGTCAGGGGGTCACTAGTCTTGTTACGTCAATTGCCCGTCAATTAAGAGAAACTGCAGGGGAGATTCAAACTACTCTAGTCGACATGATTACTTTTCAAGTTGGAGTTTCTGATCCAAGTCAGGAAGTTCAAGAAGAAGAGGTTGTTGCACAGACTGCAGATAGTCACCAACCTCATCTGGAGAGTGACGCTTCTCCTCCTCTGGCTGAACCCCTTGAGTCTAAAGACGAATCGGAAAAGGCCTTAGACCAAACCATTACCCAGTCTACAGTTACTCAAACACAACTGCCTGTCTCTCCTGAGCCCACAGATGCACCACATGGAGCAGATGACATTGAAAAGTTACAAAAGGGCACAACAGAGATTCAGAGGAGATATTTGGTACTTGATATGCCTGACAAAGGAACCACTCAGGCACATGAGATAGAGCCAGTTCACCTTGAAGCTGAAGGCGGCACCACTCATAAGGTGGAGGCAGATGTGACACTAATGAGCCCAACTGAGCAAGAAATAATCAATCCTAGCGAATCCATGAGTAATCTTAAGCTTATCAAAACCACAAAGGAAAAAGATAAAGAGGACAAGGAACATACTGTCCAAAGCAGTATTGAAACACATAAGGTAGAAATAAGCATATCTGAGCATGACACAGAGAGTCTGGGCCCAACTGTGATTCAGTTGGAGCTTTTGAAAACTGCACCGCAATCTGAGCAAGCTGAAATATCTGTCATACAAGATTTCCCGGAGAGCCTAGATGAAAAGTCTGTAAAAATCCTCACCGGGCCTGGAATAGCCATTCCACAACTCGATATAAAAGAGACATCCACAAAGGAGCCCAAAACGGATATCATTGAAATTAGTATACAGAGGGAAGTAGAGCCAGAAAAAAATGAAATGTCTAGTCCTGATAAGCCAGAGAAAGCTGAAGTTGGTATGACTGAGAATGAGGTGCAAGTCAGTAAAACAGAACATAGTGTCCAAGAACAGCCTTCAATACTGTCAATACATGACATGGACAAAGCACCCAAAAGCTTGGATGAAAATATTACTACTGAGAAAATCCACATAGAGCCTGAGGTATGCACCGCTGAATTGCTTCAACCATGTGACACAGAGCAAGAAGCCATACAAACAAACATTTATGAGGAAGGCATTGCAAAACCAAGCCAGAGTGAAATTGGGACCTTAAAAGTTACAGAGGACAAACCAAAACAAATTAAGAAACATGGAGTCCAAGAAGAGCATCCTGAATCACCAACACATGTAAGCAAGAGCCTGGATGAAAAGATGGTGAAGATCCATGTGGAGCGTGAGGTACGCGTCATCCAACTTGATATGCCTGTCTCTCTAGATTTATCAAAAGATCCAAAGACAGATGGACATACCGAGAGTGACAAAGAGCCTCCGAACAAAGATGAAACTGTGACTGATGAGCACTCAGAAGAAGCTGCTGATAAGACAAAAGAAATGCAACCAATCACTGATTTGGACACAAGAGAAACAGTGGTACAGACGGACATCAGGGTTCATGAAGTGCAAGAAGACCAGTCAGATGTCTCTACAGAAGATTTTTATGATGCACCTCAGAGTCTGGATGAAGTGCCTGTTATTGTGGAGACACTGCGTCTGGAGCCAGAAGTATGTGTTGTACAGCCTCATATAACCTGTATTGACTCTATAGAGGGGCCATGGATTGATGCAGAACAGAACATCCTGAATGAAGAAGTTCCAGACAACAAAGAAAAACCAGATCAGCCTGATGGTGAGGTGGCCATGATAGAAGTGAGGGTTGAGAAACTCGACAAGGATGAGCCAGAGGAGGCTGATGAAACTGTTTGTGTCATCAAACCTGAGGAACTAAAGGATGACAAAGAAAAACCAGATCAGCCTGATGGTGAGGTGACCATGATAGAAGTGAGGGTTGAGAAACTTGACAAGGGTGAGCCAGAGGAGGCTGATGAAACTGTTTGTGTCATCAAACCTGAAGAACCAAAGGATGACAAAGATGCACCTCAGAGTCTGGATGAAACATCTGTTAGTGAGGAGAAAGAGCCTGAGGTGTGTATCCTACAACCTGAAATCACTTGTGTTTTGACGAGAGAGTCGAGGATTGATGTGGAAAATATTGTCCTTACTGGAGAAGTTCCCGACAAAGAAAAACCAGATCAGCCTGATGGTGTGGTGACCATGATAGAAGTAAGAGTTGAGAAACTCGATGAGGATGAGCCAGAGGAGACAATTTGTGTTACCAAACCTGAAGAACTAAAGGATGACAAAGAAAAACCAGAAAGTAAGGAGATGATTAGCACAGATGTTCAGCCTGACAAGTCGACGGTGATGTTGATAAACGAGAACGACAAAGCAGCTGGAGTTCTACCTGAACTCAGTTTCACACAACAAGCAGGAATGGGGGCCAAAGTAGAGCTGCAAGATGTTCCACTCCGAGCAGTCACCGATGACCAAGTCAAGATTCAGGTCATCGATTCTTCAAAGGTAAGACATGCTCTGGTTTCTTACGAACAATTCTGTTGTTTATTATCTGCCTCTTTTAGGACGTTCAGTTAATGAAATGGTGCCTTTCGCACAATGAGATGACATAAAAAATTAAATGCAACGATGTGAGTAGACTCGTACTCGTACCAAGCAAACTTTTGAATCCATCGATGCAAATCCCACCTTATGTGATATTTGTGTTGATTTATGTTAATTCAAGCAATAAAAAAAAATTCTCGACATCATGTCATGAGCGCAAATTTGGATTGAACAAGTCTTCTAATGTCTTTAAATTGGCTCTGCATAATATTTCAACGTAACTCTTCTCCACATAGAAACACGTCAGTTTTCATTCTGACAGAGCAAATTGTTTTCTAGCAGGTTATATTTTTAATTCTTTAAAATGAAGTTCAGTAGACCAGTGGTTCCCAAACTAGGCAGGGAGGTGATGACAGTGATGCATGCAAATGATGCATGTTGCACTAGCATGTGTGGGATATGTTTGTGAAATGATTGGCAGGTATGTTTTTTGACATGTTTTCTTGAACATTCAAGCAAATTTAAGCCGACTGCTCTCTCTCTGAGTAAAAACAGCTCTGTTGGGTTGTTGTGATCACAAATTACACACATCAATGCTGCATCCTAAACTGGCAAATTTAGTCTGTATTTGGAAAGCACTTTTTCCAGTCATGATGACCGCTCAAAGTGTTTTACAAGACAGTTTGGCCATTCACCACTTCACAAACAATAATTCACACATTCGCACAGCACACAAATACATTATTCAGCACTTTCTCTAGTACACGGTAGGTCTGGGAGATATGGCTTAAAAATTAAATATCTGATTTTTTTTTAAACCAAAATTGATTTGAAAAAAAAAAAAAACTCAACAAACGTTAACGTCACACACATCAATGCTGCATCCTAAACTGGCAAATTTAGTCTGTATTTGGAAAGCACTTTTTCCAGTCATGATGACCGCTCAAAGTGTTTTACAAGACAGTTTGGCCATTCACCACTTCACAAACAATAATTCACACATTCGCACAGCACACAAATACATTATTCAGCACTTTCTCTAGTACACGGTAGGGCTGGGAGATATGGCTTAAAAATTAAATATCTGATTTTTTTTTAAACCAAAATTGATTTGGAAAAAAAAAAAAAAAAACTCAACAAACGTTAACATCAAACTCATGTAGGGCTGCATAGTTTGGCTGGACAATAAGACTGTTGTGCTGGAGTAAAACGACACCGTGGCTGACTCTCCTCTCCTGTGTGCAGTTGCACATGTGAGGCAAAGCAACTTTAGCCAAATAGTTGCGGCTTGGTAACTCATACCTTGCGTCAAAAGTTTTCAGCATGTACCTGATGATAAATCCTGGCTTTTCCACAGTATAAATCAGCACCATATCTTTTTGCAATATGCAGCACGACTGCATCCTTAACAGCTTTCCACTGGGTTCCTTTTGTGTTGTATGGGACACAATGTGAAAATTATTTGACAACTAAAGGCTGTTTAAAGAGGGAAGCCTAAAAGCTGACACGACACCCTGCTTTTTTGAGACCAAGCCCCGTGACCCTTCTTGCTAACATGCTGTGAACATCTAAGGAGTCACATGGGAGCCCAACGAGAATGCCAGAAGTGGCAGTAAAATGAAATTTGATTTTCAGATTTTCATGAAAAATAAATCGATACAAACAAAAAAAATCGCCCAGCCCTAGCAAACAGTTATCATACCTATTCACACGCTCCCGACAAAGCCATCAGGAAAGTGACTTGCCTAGGAACACACTGACATTTAGACCAATGGATCAAACTTCTGACTTTCCTGTTGGAAGCTTTTTTTTCCTTGAAAGGAAGTCAAATGATTTGCTGTCAGTGTGAGGGAAATACAAACACATGGACCTGCGCAAGAAAGGAAGGTGGTGAAGACCACAGTGTGTTGTGTGGCTCTCAATGTTTTCCACTGGCTAAAAGACTTTAGAGAAAAGCTTTGGGAACCACTGGAATAGAGAGAGGCAGAAGGAGAAAAGAGAAAAACATAGTTCTCTAGCTCCAGGGAGTCATATTGTATTTTATCCCTTGTTATGCTCTGTTTGCTGCATGTAGTTTATGTGTTTGCACTTACTTGCTAACATTATTATAGATCCGGGATTCAGTTGGACTTAAGGTTCCATGATCATGAGATATTTACTGAGTATATATATATATATATGGCAGAAAAAAGTATGTTCAATTTCCCATGAATGTAAAGCAAACATCATCTCTGAGACATGTATTACCTGTGTTACCGAAGGTTTCTGTGCCAGGTGAAACAGAGACAACGCTTGTACGTATTAGCAAACCCAAACAAGTCGCTGAACAAGACTTCAAACCTGGTGAGATGAAGTTAATCCATGTGGAGCGTCAAATACGCTTTATACAACTTGACATGCCCACCACTTTTGAGGAACATGAAAAAACATTTGTCAAGAGAGCAGAACAGCCAAAGACAGATGTGGTACAAGCTCAGAGTGAAAAAGAGCCACAAAACAAAGACATTGCTGCTGATAAGACAAATGAATTGCAGCAAAACATGGATTTGACAGCAGCTCAGGAGAGCGAGGGAAAAATAACATTTGCAAGAATTACATTATCTGAGCAGGACACTTCAAAACCAAGAGAAACTGTGCCAAAGACAGACAAAAGGGATTGGGAAGTGCAAGATGACCAGTCTGATGTTTCCACAGAAGATTTTCATGATGCATTTCAGAGTCTAGGTGAAATGCGTATTAGTGTGGAGAAAATCCACATGGAGCCACATGTCCACATGTGTGTTGTACAACCAATCACACAGGCCACTAGAGAAGAGCATGAGACCAAATCTGCAGATATTACAATGGAGCCTAGAACTGAAACAGAACAGTCTACTGTCATGAGTAAAACCGTTCCTGAAGACAAAGAAAAGACAGATCAGACTGGTGGTGAGTTGAGCAGGGTAGAAGTGAGGGTTGAGAAACTTGACATTGTTGAGCCGCAAAACGTAGATGAAACCAAATGTGTAATGACAGTAAGAGGACCAAAGATGGATCAAGATGCACCTCAGAGTCTGGATGAAATGTCCGAAAATGTGGTGGGACTTTTAGAGTCCATCATAAAAGACCATGAAATCACATATGTTACATTATCAACGGAGACAAGGATTAAAACAGAACAGACACCAATACTGAGCGAAACAGTTTCAGAACATAAAGCAGTGCCAGGTCAGCCTGATGGTGAGGTAACCATGATAGAAGTGAGAGTTGAGAAACTTGACAAGGATGAGTCAGAGGAGGCTGATGAAACTGTCTTTGTCACCAAACCTGAAGAACCAAAGGATGTCATCGAAAAACCAGATCAGCCTGATGGTGAGGTGACCATGATAGAAGTAAGAGTTGAGAAACTTGACAAGGATGAGCTAGAAGAGGCTGATGAAACTGTTTGTGTCATCAAACCTGAAGAACTAAAGGATGTCATCGAAAAACCAGATCAGCCTGATGGTGAGGTGACCATGATAGAAGTAAGAGTTGAGAAACTTGACAAGGATGAGCTAGAAGAGGCTGATGAAACTGTTTGTGTCATCAAACCTGAAGAACTAAAGGATGACAAAGAAAAACCAGATCAGCCTGATGGTGAGGTGACCATGATAGAAGTGAGGGTTGAGAAGCTCGACAAGGATGAGCCAGAGGAGGCTGATGAAACTGTTTGTGTCATC
>JAFBJR010001672.1:0-65709 GCA_016785285.1 Brachirus orientalis | reverse complement strand
CATTTTTGCAGATTTACTGCAAACGATGATGAATCTCCACCTCTGTGGGTTTTTCCTTCAGCTTTTTAAACGGATACTTGGAGTTTTTGTGCATTAATTTGTCAAGTTAAGGTAAAAAAATTGTAACTTTTTGTAAAAAAAAAGAAAAGTCCAACGCAGGTCTTGATATAATCAAAAAAAAAAAAAAAAGACATGATGGCTGCTGTAGTCGTGTAAAAGCAGAATGAGCCTCATTAACACACACACACACACACACACACACACACACACACACACACACTCCAGCATTAAATTCAAACATTAGTGAGTTAATTCTCATGCAAAGTGTGAGTTCATGCTGAGGAAAAAAAACACATTTAAACTTTAAATGTAAAACATAAATAAAAATGAGCCAAATTTGTACCTTTGTATTTGTTCAAAATCAGAAAAGAGAATATTGTGAAGAATTTTACACAAAGACAAAAATCTTCCTGACACTTTTGATTCACGACTAATGATTATTTTCTCTGAGATTTATCTATTTCTTTTTTATATATATAAAATGAAAACTTTGATGTTATAAAAGTGACATAAAAGCAGCAAAAATCCTCACATTTCACATGTTTTTAAGTCACTAAAATCAAAATTAACTCTAAAAAAAACTACATTTCTTCAACACTGAACAAGGAGAAACATCAATCTGAAGATGTGTGAAAAGGAAAATGGTTTTTAAAATAATATAAAAGGAATTGACATGATGAGAAAGAGGAAGGAAGAATGTGTTACTTTACTTCATTTGGCCACATGAGGGCAGTGTGGGATTATTATAGTGAAGCACAGTCGAGGAATATTTCAATATTATCTGTCAGTCACGCACTGTAAAAAGAAAATGGTTGACAAAATTTTACTTCAACTGATAAGTTAATTCAAACTAAAGTAAACCAGCTCTGTTCATATAACTAATTAGAATGAATGATTAGATGAGGTCCTATTGTTTATTGTTGTATTATTCTATAATTAAAAACATGTTATACTGTATAAACATGATAAAAAGTAAACAATTCATACAGTATCTTTTAGTTTTCATTAAAAGCCACTCCAACAGGTTTGAGGCTCCAAATATTTTCAATCATATATTTTAAATTTAATTATTTTCAGATTTTTGGCAAACAAAGAATAAATGTTTAGAATGATTCTTATATTTCATGTAAGGCTCATTTTGTCGTTAATTATAATTTTTCAAATTTATGACATATACTGGCTTTTGCCTTAAATATTTACATCGCAAATCAGTTCTTCCAAATTTTTTTCCCCATAATTGTTAAGTCATAAGTCATTACCGAGGGACGCGATGCTATGCTAATATGCTAATTTACCTTTGTTTGCAAGTTAATTTGCTATTTTAAAAAAAAAAAAAATATTGAAATTAAAAATTTTAATTTTTCCCTCCAAAAATCCAGTTCTATCAAACCAATTTCTGCAAATTTGCTTGGGGACCCCAAAACTCTGTCATGTGACCCAACTGTGGGCCACGCCCCTCTCCTTGTGAAGCACTTGTTTCCACGTGATTCTTCTGTGTGTATTATTTTACTGATCAGGACACTGAAAACAGATCTAAGGACAAGACTTGCTCACATCGCCCTCTGCTGGACTGTGCTGTAATTACACCAGACAGTCTGCAGAGCATCTAGAAAACAGCTACGTGGTCTACGCACACACTAAACATCTAAACTATGAAGGACAAAGTGTCCCTGGTCTGTGTGTCCTCACCTGCACCAGCACCTTCACTCAGCTAATCAGGCAGGACATGTGACACCGGTCAGAGAAGGTTAAAGGTCACGGAGGACAACAAAAACGACAGGCCTCCACACGGCCATTAAGCGCTGCCGCTGCTGCTCTGGGGCAGCTCCCGACAGTCGGGACACGTGTAAACCATCGCATGTGCATTTTGGCCCACACAGGCCACCGTCCTGCCATCGTCAGACTCCTGGGCCTCGAGGGAGCGATGCAGCGCGGCACAGTAGCTGCTGCGCTCACGTGACGGAGGCGTGGAGGAGGCAAGAGAGACAACAAAGACGAGGACGTGAGGGACAAAACATGTGGACGGGTAAAAAAAAAAAAAGGGGGGGGGGGGGGGACTTCATGGGTTTCATGACTGATGATGATGATGATGATGATGATTAAACGGGTCAACTCACCAAGCTAGGTAAATCATAGACACTATGAATATGAGGAGCACAAAGGCTCCGGCTGCTACACCGTACACCCACATCTTCAGCTTCCCATCTGTGGAGGAGGAGGAAGAGGAGGAAGAGGGGGAAGAGGAAGCTGGTCAGTGTGTTTACGCTTCAATCCAGCCACTTAAAAAAAAAACTGAAACCGTGACATCGATCTGTGGATCTGAAAATAAAAAAACCCTCCTGTTTCACCATTTGACCGATGCCATGTCAGGTTTTGTAACCAGGCTCCTATTGGACGAAACTAGCTGTCAATCACACTGGTGTCCACTCATACACCAGCTCTATAAATCAATCAATCAATCAATTATTTGTCATTAACAATGTAAGGAACATGAGAGACGAGATATGGTACCCAGGTCGCCGGGTAATTCAATAAAAACAAGTAAAAGGCAACTAAAAACATTAAATCAATCAATAAAACCAAATAAACTGTCCCACACCAACTTCACGGATCACAGATCAGATCACGGATCACAGATCAGATCACGGATCACAGATCAGATTACAAATCAGATCACAGATCAGATCACGGATCACAGATCAGATTACAAATCACGGATCACAGATCAGATCACAGATCAGATCACGGATCACAGATCCGATTACAAATCAGATCACAGATCAAATCATGGATCACAGATCAGATCACGGATCACAGATCAGATTACAAATCACGGATCACAGATCAGATCACGGATCACAGATCAGATCACGGATCACAGATCCGATTACAAATCAGATCACAGATCAAATCATGGATCACAGATCAGATTACAAATCAGATCACAGATCAAATCATGGATCACAGATCAGATCACGGATCACAGATCAGATCACGGATCAGAGATCCGATTACAAATCAGATCACAGATCAAATCATGGATCACAGATCAGATTACAAATCAGATCACAGATCAAATCATGGATCACAGATCAGATCACGGATCACAGATCAGATTACAAATCAGATCACAGATCAGATCTCGGATCACAGATCAGATCTCGGATCACGGATCAGATCACACACATGCTCAACGTGCAACTGGAAAAAGATGCTTTTCAGAGAATTAGCATGTTAAACCAAAAGAGTCCAAGCACATTAGTGAAAATAGTCATAATATTACAATAAAGTTGTAATATTACAAGAAATTTGAAATCAGATCACAGATCAAATCATGGATCACAGATCAGATCACGGATCACGGATCAGATCACACACATGCTCAACGTGCAACTGGAAAAAGATGCTTTTCAGAGAATTAGCATGTTAAACCAAAAGAGTCCAAGCACATTAGTGAAAATAGTCATAATATTACAATAAAGTTGTAATATTACAAGAAATTTGCAATTTTGTGAAAATGATGGAAAAAAGTTGTAATATTGCAAAAATAGTCATAATATTACAAGAATTAAAGAATAAAGTTGTTATATAAAAAAATTTAATTATGAGGAAAAAGCTGTAATAAAAAAATTACAAGAATAAAGTTTTTATATTATAATAATGGTTGTAATTATGAGAAAAGATGGTAAAATGAAGAGGAATAAAGTGACTTCAGTATGGCTCTAATATTCTGTCATCCTCATCTTTATCCTCATTTGCTGCCTGTCGTTATTAGAACCTGACGAGTGGAAACAAAAACCAGGTTCTTCTCTTGAAGGACATTAAAGACAATCTGCTCCTACAAACAGGACTCTTAGAGAGATTCTAGGTTTGACACCTGACAGCAGCAAAACACGTCATGAAAAGTACTGGAGTCTGCAGAGGGTTTTGGTCTGATGTGGTCTGATGCGGTCTAACCTGGTCCGTACGGCTGCAGGTACCAGGTGCGTCCACCGCGTCCCGGCTGGACGGTGCTGGACAGCGTGGGGTTCACGGCTCGACTGGTCTTCACGTCGCCCTTCTTGTCCCCTGCTGTGGGGATCTCCAGGACTGGGATGGGGGCGCACTGGTCCAGCTGTCCCAGCGGTGAGGACACCTCTGTGAAACCCTCCTCGCACATGCAGACGCCAGCCTGCAGGGGGCAGCAGACAGCCATGTTGGAGACAAGGAAGAGCTCGATTTTCCTCAGCTGATATTTTATATTTCATCCATTCTGAATTTTCTGCTAAAACCTGTTTCCAAATTCAGCTGCGACACAAAACAATATTTAAGCATAAGACAATATTAGTCCCACAGTGAGGGACTAATATTGTCCCAGCAGCAAAGACGGTCAAAATAAAGGTAATAATAATGAACATGCATCATTTTCACAATAAATGTACAATATAGAAAGATGTTAACTATTAAGATTATAAAAATAGGATCAAATGTAGAGTATATACCTTAAATAACTAAATATATTCAGTATGAGCTGAATGTTTACAGTGTAATCCAGGTTTGCACATGAGATTATTATGAAATGACACTAATTTAATCTGTAAAACATTTAAATTAAAAATGACAGGACATATATAATGTGAAAAGGCAAGAACAAGTGGAAAAATAAAACAAAATAAGACAAAATAAAACAGAATGACACCACACAGAACTAGTATCAGGTGATTAAACAAAGTAAAACAAATCAAGGTAACAAACCACTCACTCTCCCACACCAAAGTCCATAGAGAAAATCAGTGATTTCACATCACAGCACACAGGAGTTGTTGATCCACTGCTGCCTCCATCAGTAAGTTCAAATGTCTTATTTTGTCATTTCAGCATTTGAAAATCTTAATTTATACTTATTTAAGTGACACAAAGTGACCACACGAGGCAGCAGTAGACCAGCAGCTCCTGTGTCCCTGTGAGCTAAAATCACTGGTTTTCTCTATGGACTTTGGTGTGGGAGAGTGAGTGGTTTGCAAACTTCAGTTTCCTGTCTAACAGTGAGGAAAAAGACGTAAACATATTCTTGAAATAATACAGGACAAAAACTGATTTTATTTTGATTAGTTGAGTCTTTTGTCTGTTTGATTAGTTGAGTCTTTTGTCTGTTTTGTTCTTGCGTCCTCAGGCTGGTTAGCAGCACTGTGCGTCTGTGCCTCATTCAAGAGAAGAACGGAACTGTCCCTTTAAGGCTGCCTCTCATCATCAGTTCATCCTGACCTGCTCAATCTGGGATTGTAAAAGTGTGTCAGGCAGAACAGCAGCAGCTACAACACGCTGACGCTCATAACCAAACAAACATATTTATTAAAAATGGATCAAGTGTTGGATTGAGCAGCTGCTGTGGTGGACAGAAATATTGCTCGTGTCTTTGATGGAGGACATTTGAGTGGCAGTGTCACGTCTCCATGCTGCCGTCATCTCATCCTCTGCTCCGTTCAGATTCCATTGTGTCCCAGTGAGTTCAGACTCTGCCGTCGTCGTCATTTAGACCTTATGCTCCATTTTCTTCACGTCAGTGTTTCGTTTATTGGCTTTTTCTTTGTCCTTCAAAGTATTTTTCTGTATCTTTGAATTGTTCAAATTAACGGAGACATCACATGTTTTCATGGCCTCAAGCACTTTCAAGGACCCATGACTATTTGGAGTGATTTTCAAAAACTTTCACGGACCTTGATTTTTTTGAAATTCACAAACTTTCAAGGACTTCCATGACCCATGTCCATTTAGGGCAATTTTCAAAAACTTTCAAGGACCTTGGTGTTTTCAAATTCACAAAGTTTTCAGCACTTTCCATGACCCCTGTCTATTTAGGATGATTTTTAAGCACTTTCGATGACCTTGAATTTTTTTGTAATTCACAAACTTTCAAGGTTTTCAATGACCCATGTCTATCTAGTACAATTTTCAAAAATTTTCAAGAACCTTGATTTTTTTTCAAATTCAAAAACTTTCAAGGATTTCACGGGCCCATGTCTATTTAGGGTATTTTCAAAAAACTTTCAAGGACCTTGATTTTTTTTTTTCAAATTCCAAAACTTTCAAGGATTTGAAGGACCAGGTCCATTTAGGGTATTTTCATAAAACCTTCAAGAACCTTGATTATTTTCAAATTCAAAAACTTTCAAGGATTTCAAGGACACGTGTGAACCCTGTTCTTGTTTTAAAATGGACTGAGAAGATTGAGCACTGGTCAGAAATGCTGGGCCGAGCATTAGCTTCTGTTGCTGAATGTTACCTCACTGCAGAAAGACTTTGGCATGAGACACGGAGGGTCACATGAGCTGTTGAAGACCAGAGGGTTAATGGGAGGACAACCACCTGCAGGGACAAGGACAACAAAGACATGATCATCTTCTGGACGTTTCCTGGAACATCTGCCACAGTGTTTAAATTGAAGTCAAAAGACATGTGGTGTAATAAAATAAAAATCATATTTTAAATCTATTACTCGGAGAACTTGACTTATGTCGCAAATTAAAGTTAATTTAAAAAAGTAATAAATTAATATAGAACCACGTTTGAGGTCGTGAGTTGATGTGAAAGTTCAGGGTGGTTCTGGTTCTGGTTCTGGTTCTGGTTCTGGGGGAGAAGCTGCCTGTTTGTCCAGGTGGACACTGAGGTGTGAGGACAGGTCAGGTCATTTATGCAGGGAGGAAGAGGACAGATGCCGACTGTGAAAGACCAGTGAACCACGTTTCAAACGTGTTATTGTTGTGACACGACGTGATGTTGTTTAGTTTCATGCACATTCACTACAACCTGAAACTCCAGCACTAACGTGAGTTTCTGGTTCATATTATGAGCTTTTTAAGCTTCTATTTAATTAATTTAATTTAATTTAATTAGTTAATATTGTTGTTTTAAGTTAATGTCACTGTGTTTTGTTAGAAATGTCCAAAAATAAGGTTCTGCTGTTGACATGACACTTACAGTTGACTAATGGCACTTTTCCAATATACAGTTCCAGCATGGCTCAGCTCAGCTCGGCTCTACTCAATTTTTTGCTTTTCCATCAGTGATAGAACCTGGTTCTTTTAGTCCCTGCTCTGTGGAGGTTCCAGTCGAGCTGATACTAACATGTGACGTGGACAGACTGCCGGCCACTGATTGGTGAGAGAGCGTCGTCACTGGAAGAGTCACGAGCTGCGACAAAGTCCGACACGAGAATCAAAGCGAACAATGTTGAACTGTAGATGAGTTAATAAGACTTGAAGGAAGTACTGAACCATTCAGTGAACTCATCTGTTTAGAAAACTGAGGAAAATGATTCACTGCAAAGAAAACAACTGCTTTGACCGTCACTAGTCTGTGTCGTGTTCAAAACCACGTCACGGCAGTTTCTATGACGACCACGTCCACATTGAGGAGGAATTACGAAGTCACGATGTCTGATACCAAACTGAGTAGAGTCGAGCCATGCTGGAAGTGTGACATAAGTGCACGAATTAGTTCCCTCTTTGCTTAGTCAGATTCAGTGAGTATTTGGTTTGATGTACAGTGTTTTTGCTCATGCATGAATGTACGGTGGCCCTGAAGTGCAAATCACCTCTACAAATAGGAAAAACACAACGACAAGTTGAAGTTAATGTTGTGTTTTAAGTTAATGTCACTGTGTTTTAAGTTAATATTGTTGTGTTTTAAGTTAATATTGTTGTTTTAAGTTAATGTCACTGTGTTTTAAGGTAATGTAGTTGTGTTTTAAGTTAATATCGTTGTGTTTTTCCTGGTTGTGGTGGTGATTTGAACATCAGGGCCACCGTACGATGACCATTAAAGTTCTCACCTGTGACGTTGAGTCCGTCCGAGCGCTGACACCAGAACAAAGGGCGACTGGAATCCGGACGAACGCTGCTCAACCACTTGTACTCGTAACATTCGCCCTCTGGAGGCAAAAACAGTAAGTGCACAGTATGAAACGGCAGTGAAGGCCATTAACTGTGTCAATGACGGATTATTGAAGCAGCTGCTAAGTTATGGGTTTCTAATAAGCCGCTGTCATAGAACATCACTATCAGCGTGTCTCCTCTGACGCCTCCAGTTCACTGTTTTAATCTCCAGTAAAAGCTTTTCCTTAATGACTTTCTATCAGTGCTATTATGACTTTATCAATATTTCCATCGGTGCAGTAAATGGCCATATTTCCCTGTGGAGTCCTGTGTAACCAATCATCGGCGCGGCCCATTTCATTGCGAGTAAATGAACAATTTAACCTTGAACAAAGGGAAGATCCATTCCCCCACAGGCTTGGATACAGTATCAGCGCTGGCGTCGATGGCGCGGCTCTATCTGCGGCTCTCACGGGACCATTTGTCAGCGGCTGAGACGACGTCTGCCGTTATGTTCTCATTCCTTATCCTGCCCTCGCTCTTCTACGGCTGAGCTCGTTCTTCACACGTGTTCAAATATCACTGAATCACTTCACTTTAGCCCAAACTTTCAAATATCCTTTAGTGGCAAATTGGAGTTTTACTGCTTCAGAAAGACTTCACGGAGGAAGAGCTGCCATAAAAGCAGAATTAGTGTAAAAGTGAAAAGAAAATCACAGGTTTTTATCGCTGAGGCACACAGTGTAACGCCGGGGGAAATGGAGAAGTGCATGCCTGTTCATTTGAAATCATTTTGTTTCCACAGCCATTTACTGCAAAATCATTTGGATTATAGTCATGAAATTTTACAACTATGATAATGCAGCTTTATCTTTCTCTTAGAATGCCTTTACAAACTGGGAAGTGGAGTATGTGTACTGCACCAAAGTCCATAGAGAAAATCAGTGATTTTAGCTCACAGGGACACAGGAGCTGCTGGTCTACTGCTGCCTCGTGTGGTCACTTTGTGTTACTGAGGTCAATCTGAACAAAGGATTTTAAATGCCAAATTAACAAAATAAGACATTTGAACTTAGTGATGGAGGCAGCAGTGGATCAACAACTCCTGTGTGCTGTGATGTTAAAATCACTGATTTTCTCTATGGACTTTGGTGTGGGAGAGTGAGCGGTTTACAAACGTCAGTTTCCTGTTGGAAAAGTCTGTCTAACAGTGAGATAAAGCTGTAAAAATGCATACTATAGACTTAATTAAGTCTGCAGTCAGTGCCATGTGTTGTTTCTCGCTGCAGGTGGCGCTGAAGAGGCACAAAAGGCAAAATCAGCACTGACTCTGAGTCAGTAACTCATAAAACCACACTCCAAAAAACCTGAACAGTCTGAAAAATCAAACAAACAAATCGATTTCAGGTTCTATCACTACTATATATGATTTATTGCTACACTGTTTGGAAATATTGGCAGCATTAAAACAATTCAGTGATATTTCTGGCAAATTGCTTCTGCAGAAGTTCATTTCTTTTTAACTCTGCTTTGTTCCAAATCAACATTGACTCATGTGCTGCTTTAAATTTGAAAACTTCAATAACAGCATTTCCTCCAGGATTTACTTTAATTTCAATCAAGCTGTTTGTTTGTCAAATATTGATAAAATCTTTACATTACACACAAAATAAAAATAAATGTAGAGTGTGGTGTTTTTTAAATGTTAGGTGACACAGATTCACAGACCAGCATGGCTCCTCCTCTGTTCCTGAGTGTCACTGTGAAACCTGGTCAGGCTGGAGGAGGAGGAGGAGGAGGAGGGAGGAAAGGAGGAAGAGGAGGAGGAAGAGCAGGATGAGGAGGAGGTGGGAGGAGGAAGAGGAGAAAGAGGAGGGGGAGGACGAGGAGGAGGAAGAGGAGGACAAGGAGGAGGAGGTGTCCTCTGTCCACACCCAAATCACAAAATCAAAGGTGTGTGGTGTGTAGTGAGACTCAGGTGATTTGTGTTGGCATCCAGGTCACTCACCTCCGCAGGGCTGAGACTCCCACTGCTGGTCCGGACACTGCTGCAGGTTCTCCGGCTCCTGGGCCAGAACGGCACGCGAGCGAACCTGAACCGAACCAAAGTCCACGTCTGCTTCTTTGATGCAGATGCTCACGCAGGAGCTCCAGTCTGACCACTCCATCAGGTAACACTCACCTGGACAGAGGACAGGGGACAGGGGACAGGGGACAGGGGACAGGGGACAGGAGACAGGAAACAGGAGACAGGATTCACAGAGACAGAAGACAGGAGACAGGAAACAGGAGACAGGATTCACAGAGACAGAAGACAGGAGACAGGAGACAGGGGACAGGAGACACAGAGACAGAAGACAGGAGACAGGATTCACAGAGACAGAAGACAGGAGACAGAGACAGGAGACAGGAGACAGGAAACAGGAGACAGGAGACAGGATTCACAGAGACAGAAGACAGAAGACAGGAGACAGGAGACAGAGACAGGGGACAGGAGACAGGAGACAGGATTCACAGAGACAGAAGACAGGAGACAGAGACAGGAGACAGAGACAGGAGACAGGATTCACAGAGACAGAAGACAGGAGACAGGAGACAGGATTCACAGAGACAGAAGACAGGAGACAGAGACAGGAAACAGGAGACAGGAGACAGGATTCACAGAGACAGAAGACAGGAGACAGGAAACAGGGGACAGGATTCACAGAGACAGAAGACAGGAGACAGGAGACAGAGACAGGAGACAGGGGACAGGATTCACAGAGACAGAAGACAGGAAACAGGAGACAGGATTCACAGAGACAGGAGACAGAGACAGGAAACAGGAGACAGGATTCACAGAGACAGAAGACAGGAGACAGAGACAGGAGACAGGGGACAGGATTCACAGAGACAGAAGACAGGAAACAGGAGACAGAGACAGGAGACAGGATTCACAGAGACAGAAGACAGGAGACAGAGACAGGAGACAGGAGACAGGGGACAGGAGACAGAGACAGGAGACAGGAAACAGGAGACAGAGACAGGAGACAGGAGACAGGAGACAGGAAACAGGAGACAGGAGACATCACTGAGACTGGTCTGAAAACATTTCAGCATTTCCTGGTTCTCTTTTTTTTTTAATGCCTGCCTTATTTGTTATTATTGTTATTTTTACACTACCGGTCAAAAGTTTGGGTACAATTTCCCATTGAATTCAATGGGAAAGTGTACCCAAACTTTTTCCCACTGAATTCAATGGGAAAGTGTACCCAAACCTTTGACCTGTGGTGTATACGAATCCAGGTTATTCAACATCTGGAACAGAGGAAGCTGCAGGAAACTAGTTCTTCACAGTGTGGCCACAGGATGGCACTGTTCCTGCACTTGTGTATCATTGATAGTAGTAGCAGATAGTTGAGGTTAAGTTTAATGTGTTTTGGCTGAATTGTTCATCAGGTTTGTCATAATTTTAAATGCAGCACTTTGACACGAATGTTTGGGGCGGTGAGTTTACACACAGCGGTTCTCAGAAGTTTACATACCCTGGCAGAATCTTTGATTTTTCTGTCCATTTTTCAGAGAATATGAATGATAATGCAAACTTTTCTCTCACTCATGTTAGCGCTCAGGTGAACCACTGATTCATAGTCTCTGAAAAATGGCTGCCACGGTATTTAAACTGTGCAAAGTCAGTGCACGGCCACGAGTCGAGTGAGGAGGTTCTACACTGTAGTGATGGAAAACGACGTGCCCGACACCAAACTGAGTCGAGCCGAGCTGAGCCGTGCTAGAACTGCACAGTGGAAAAGCAGCAAAAAACAAACACTGTTATCCTGAGAGGTTTAAGAGCAGTTAAGGTTAAAAACAGTGGAATTCAAGTGAGATGCTCGTGTTTGGGTCAGTATTCAGAAGATGTTAAGAGCAGAGTGAATGTACTGCATGAGACGCAGTGAGGAGTTAGAGAGGAAGAGTGTGTTTGTTTTGATCACTGACGACAACCACAGCTGATCAAACAGCAGGAGAAACAGAACACAGGTCATGGGTGGCTGTGTGTGTGTGTGTGCGTGCATGTGTGTGCATGTGTGTGTGTGTTCTTGTTCTTGTTGCAGAGTGAGGACCAAAAATCGTTTTAAACACCTACAGAGTGAGGACATTTTGTCTTCACTTCTTTAGAGTGCTTTTTCAGGGTTAAGACCTGGTTTTAGGGGGTTTTAGAGTTAGGGTTAGAATTGGATTTAGGTTAGGGTTAGGCCTCTAGTGATGGTTAAGGTTAGGGTAAGGGGCTAGGGAATGTATTATGTCTATGAGGGTCCTCACTCTGATAGAAGCGCAAACATAAGTGTGTGTGTGTTCTTGTACTTGTTGCAGAGTGAGGACCAAAAATTGTACAAAACCCACAGAGTGAGGACATTTTGACAAAGTGAGGACATTTTGGTTGGTCCTCACTTTTTGTCACCCCTTAAAAGGGTTAAGAATTGGGTTTAAGTTAGGGTAAGGGTTAGGCATCTAGTTGTGATGGTTAAGGTCAGGGTAAAAGGCTGGGGAATGTATTATGTCTATGAGGGTCCTCACTTTGATAGAAGTGCAAACATAAGTGTGTGTGTGTGTTCTTGTACTTGTTGCAGAGTGAGGACATTTTGACAAAGTGAGGACATTTTGTCTGCTCCTCACTTCTTCAAAGGGCTTTTTTAAGGTTAAGACCAGGTTTTAGGGTTAGGGTTAGAATTGGGTTTAGGTTAAGGTTAGGGTAAGGGGCTAGGGAAGTAGGGTCCTCACTTTAACAGAAGCACAAACATGTGTGTGTGTGTGTGTGAAAGCTGCCAGAGTTCCTGCACTGTTCCCCTGCAGCACAAACAGCTCTTGCGTTTCCTCCCAAATCAGCCGATCACACAGCACCTCTCTGCTCACAGAAACAGTCTGTGCCTTTGATTGCTGTTTGATACTTCACTGCTCCTGCAGTTTGGCAAAAAAAAAACAGTTGGACCGACTTGTTATCTGGGGCAACGTTTCTCAGTGTTTTCCATCTCAGGCACCAGCAGACATCTGATGAGATTCTTTTCCCCCCCTCCCTTCTCTAAAATGAGAAATCTGCCACTGCAGAGACGCAAACACGTTCAAAATGAAGAAATGAGCTCAAACTGTGGTTCCTTTAAATGAGTTGTTGGTGGAAGAAATAGTACCAAAACTTGCTGTTACATTGATAGATTACAAAATGAACTCCTCGTTTATCTTTTGGCAAACAGTTAAGAACAACAATTCACTCTTCAACAGTGAAACTTGATCATGATATTTTCTCTCATATTAGCCCATTTTCCAGCACATTTACCAGGAACTTTTATTACCATGAACTAATTTAACTGGGTAAATAAGTTCCTGTTAATCCGTGTAGTTTGTGTTTCCACTGCACCTCAAAGTTCTTGAGTGTTGTTGTTGACGTACAGTCAGAACATTTAACACGCCGGTGGATCGCTTGATTGTGTTTGTTTCTCAAAACCTGTTTCATGTTAATAAAGAAGAATAAAGTATAAAACAGTGACAGACGTGTGGAGGGCGGTTGTAAAGGTGCTTCAGTGAGATGGTGGGAGTGAAAATCAAGCTTCACAATAGTTTTTACTGACATCACTGTGAGCTGCATCAGCCAGAGAACAGCAGCAGCATTCTCTCGTTGGTTGTGTAAAGACCGTCAGCTCTGTAAAGACCTTTAGAACGATACGTTCTTTCACGTCAGTGTCTCCAAAAGTCTCAAATAAAACAAGAAAAAGACGCAAGATTTGTCACTAGTTGCTTTTTTGAAAAAAAGTCTCTAAAGCGTCTGAATACTAGTCCAGAGTAGGTACTAAATTTACCCGGGTTAAGTGTTTATCGGGGTAATATTTACCCAAGTACTTTGGTGGAAACATGCCAAGGTTCTTTAATTACCCGGTAAATGAGAAAAGTTCCTGTGGTGGAAAAGGGCCTAATGTCTGATTTAGGTCAGAGGTCAGAGGTCAGGGGTGTAGTAATTATAGTTAAGGTTAGAGTAACCTGTCGTCCTCCCAACAGTGAAGCTGCCACTTAACGCAATTACCTGGAAAATGAAAAATGAATGAACTGCACTAAGGTTGTAATCAGCTGCTCGACTCTCGCCATCACTTCCTGTTTCATTCAGTCGGTCCGAATTTATGAAAGGAACAGGAAAACACGTGAAGTCCGCGTGACGTGTTACGTGGAGCAGCAAACATGGACGATATGGCATAAAGTCCTGTCTGTCGCTGCTGTTTAGGTGAACACATGATCTAAGTTCAGTCGAAACAATATTCCAGTGTATGTGTCAATGCAACTCAGCAACAAAAATGCTATCATTGGAAATTATTGTTATTATTTTTACCTTATAATTACTATCACTATATTACTAATTACTATTTACTGAGTAATTATCAACAACAACAAAAAAACAGTGCTAAAAGTGTTTCATTGTGCAGAAATAAAATCCCTGACAGTAAAATAAAAAATGAAATTTTGACAATCTCAGCTGATCGACTGCTGCAGTCGATTGACAGTGAATTATAATCTGTTTTTTATTTCATTTTTTTTATTCACTCAGTGACACAAACAAAACGTTGTTACTGTGAAGGATTAAAATCGCGACACAGAGAATCCACCAACACTAACACACCTTACACATTCACTCACTCATTCACTCTCTCATTCATTTATTCATTCGTTCATGTGAAGAGGGGAAAAACAGAAGCATGTAATCCTCACTTTAGTTTCATTTCCAGCTCGGCAGATTATTATTCTGAGGCCGTGTCTCAGTGAACATGTCATACTTTCTGAAAAGCCCTGAAGAGATTTTATCATCTTTTACACTCACACACATTATTGATCGCAACTCGTTTCTTTGTTGCTTTATCTTTGTCTCTCTCTCTCTCTGTGTGTTTGTGTTTTTGTATTTGTTAACTCTTCAGGACCTTTTCTGTCATAAACACTGACCTTGTCAGGACCAGGATAGTCCTCATGGGGCCCAAAACCTGGTTCTAATGAAGCAGAAGCTCATTTCTGAAACAACTGGTTATAACTAGGGTTAGAGGTCAGTCCAGTGTCCCAGGAAGAACTGCTGCACAAACACATGTGTGTGTGTGTATTTGTTTGCTGTCTCTTATGGGGACCAAACGAGGACATTTTGGGAAACGAGGACATTTTGTTTGGTCCTCACAACTTGAAACTGTCTTTTCAGGCTTAAAACTTGGTTTCATTTTTAGGGTTGGAACTGGGTTTAAGGGTTATAGTTAATTTAAGGGTTAGGAAACAGGAAACAATACATTATACTGTACCTATGAGTGTCCTCACTAAGGCTCCTCTACAAGACTATATACAGAATGTGTGTGTGCGTTCTTGTATTTGTTACCTCTTTAGGACCTATTCTGTCATAGACACTGTATAGTCCTCATTGAGACCAAAACCTGGTCCTAATGAGGCAGAAGCTAATTTCTAAAGGAAGTGGGTAAGTTTGGGACTAAGATTGTTATTGTGGTTATGGTAAGGTATTAACTGGTTATGGTTAAGGTTAGTGAAAAGGCTTTTTTTAGTCTGTCCAAGTGAATGGAAGTCAGTGCAGAGTCCTGAGAAGAATAGCTGCACAAACCTGTGTGTGTGTGTGTGTGTAGCTGGTCTTCCTTATGTTGTGGGGACCTAAATGTGTCTCCACACTCACATTATGGGGACTTGTCCTCCTTATGGGGACAAAAATCGAGTCAATGACTCCATTTTAAGGTGAAGACATGTTTTAAAGTTAGGCTGAGGTTAGGGTTAGGTTAAGGTTAGGGTCAGGGTTAGGACACTAGTAATTATGGTTAAGGTTAGAGTAAGTCTGCAGGAAATGAATGGAAGTCAATGTAATGTCCTCAGAAGTCAGTGTGTGTGTTGTAATGGCTCTGCTTGTGTGTCTCTTCAGGTGGAATAAACGTGATTATTTGGGTCAAAGCTAGGCTGAGGTTAGGGTTAGGTTAAGGTTAGGGTCAGGGTTAGGACACTAGTAATTATGGTTAAGGTTAGAGTAAGTCTGCAGGAAATGAATGGAAGTCAATGTAATGTCCTCTGAAGTCAGTGTGTGTGTTGTAATGGCTCTGCTTGTGTGTCTCTTCAGGTGGAATAAACGTGATTATTTGGGTCAAAGCCTTGGTTACAGATTCAGTGACAAAACAGAGCAGGTTCATACAAACACTGTGTGAGAGACAGAACACAGTGAAGCTGATGCCACATCCCCACTGAGTTGATTTAAGTGTATTTTTGAAGTCAAATAAAGTGTTAAATCCAGAAAAGCCAAAGGTTTACACACTGGACCTCAAAAAAAAAGAACAAAAAGAAGAGAAATGGCTAAACTACCACAAATTAGTGAAGCTATACCAAGAAAAAATAACACAGTATAAAAATAAATAAATATGTTTCATAATGGGTTTTAATGGTGACGCATTTTGTACCTAAGGTGACAAACGTAACCTTCAAAAATCTAAATATTATGACGAATCAGCGAGTGACGCTCGCTGTTTGTCTTCAGGCCATAAAACACAGAAGCGAAGAGTCAATTTAATTTTACATTAAAGGAAAAACAACAGGCATCAGCTTTAATGTAGTCCATTTGTTGTGGCTTCAGGTGAAGTCCTTCAGCTCCTTCAGCTGATTTTTGAGTTCAGGAACAGACAGTGAGCTGCAGTGGTATCAGATAATACAATCTACCTTACAACAAAAGCATTTTAGTGGCTGCTCTGTGATATAAATGGAGCGGCTGATAGGTTTGGACTGTGTTATGCACCGCGGACTCACTCGTGTATTTCTCTGCGTGAACCTGGAGGCTGCTCCACCATGTGTAACACATTTTTTGTGTCGGTTCTTTGTGTTTATACCTTTGTAAATTTAAAAGAAAAAAAAAAACTGAGGTAAACAACACATAGCCAGTGAAATAGTTTCTTTTCCTTATCGCTGCCTTTTTTGTTTGCTTGTTTCCACCGCAGAAAGGATATTTATTATTCAGGGAAGATGAGATTCACAGCTCATCTGTAAAAATATTTGCCAAACCAATGACAATGATGTAGAGGGTCTGAAAACATACTGCGTGTGCTCTTAATAATTCTGCTTCTATTCACGTAACCATTACATCCTTTCACACTTTTCCATCTATTATTTTGGAACAACGCGTGTGTTTTAATGCATATGGTATGGAATTTATTTTAAAATGTCAGCATGTTCCTTTGACATGTTTATAATACACTTAGTAAAGAAAAAAAGTTACACTCAGTACCTTAAGTACAAAAAAACAAACAAATTGAAACCGATTATAAACTCTTTTTTTACTTTCATTAAAAACTGTACTCCATGTTGTTATACATTTATTCTGAGCTTATGTTTTTTTAATTAATAATTATTATTCATTTCTTTTATTTAAAATATAATTTTGGTGGCAATGTTTTCTTATAATGGACAATTGAAATAATACTGACAATTATTATTTATATTATTATAGTCAGGACTGATAAATAACTGCTGTTAACCAGCAATTAATTTGAATGGGACATTTTTTTGCAAATTGACACTACACAAAAACATTATAATGCAAGAAAAAGCAAATGTTGCTGATGTGACCTGGGTTGTGTTGTTTCATTATCAAGATGTAAACAGAAAATATTGCACATTTTGTGATTAAATTATTTTAAAATTGTGTAATTGAGTCTGAAAAAGTGGCATTTAAAGGGCTAAAAGGTTAAAAGGTCACGTTAGGGTTTTAACTGCCGGTGCAGCACAGGAAGCTGGACATTCCCACCTGGGGAACAGTGTAGTTACCTGGGCAGGGAAGAGTGCAGGCCTCCTGCAGTGTGATCTGCTTGTCACCATCGACGGCGAGCTCAAGGCTGCTGCACAGCTCCTCGTCCACCAGGCCGCCCTCTTCCACACCGGAGCCGTCCGACACCAAGCAGGACAGGTTCCTGTAGCGCAGGCCATGACCACACACCACACTCTGACAGGACACGGACACCACAGAAGAGAAGAGGAGGAAGAGGAGGAGACGTTACAGGGACGTACATGCAGCACAGGAGACTGAACTCTGACGTAAGTTTTAAATCTAAACAAATAACCATGATATGAAGACCTTTGTCCAATGATGCCATGGTCCATTTTTAGTCAGAGTTCACTCACAAACGCTAAGCCGTTCACAACATCCACCAACATGTTGGCTGCCAAATATTGAGCTGTTCTAAACATTTACCAAGAGTCTGACTGCCAAATAATGAGCTGTTCTCTATAACCACACACAAAAGGGAGGAAAATAATTATCGGCATTTCAAGTGAGCATCAGACATTAAACATAGTTCATTTTTTACAGCTGGTAAAGTTTCATTTATCGACCACCCGCTTGGCTGTCAAATAACGAGCTGTTCTATACATCCACCAAAAGACTCACTGCCAAATACTGAGTTATTCTATACATTTACCAAGAATATGATTGCCAAATAGTGAGCTGTTCTATACATTCACGAAGAGTCTGATTGCCAAATAGTGAGCTGTTCTATATATCCACCAACAGACTCACTGCCAAATAATTACCTATTCTTTACATCTACCAACAGGTTGACTGCCAAATAATGAGCTGTTCTGTACATCCACCAAAAGACTCACTGCCAAATACTGAGCTATTCTATACATTTACCAAGAATATGATTGCCAAATAGTGAGCTGTTCTAAACATCCACCAACAGACTCACTGCCAAATAATTAGGTATTCTTTACATCTACCAACAGGTTGACTGCCAAATAATGAGCTGTTCTATACATTCACCAAGAGTCCGATTGCCAAATAGTGAGCTGCTCTATACATCCACCAACAGACTCATTGCCAAATAATTAGCTATTCTTTACATCTACCAACAGGTTGACTGCCAAATAATGAGCTGTTCTGTACATCCATCAATAGACTGATTGCCAAATAATGGGCTATTTCATACATCAACCATCAGCTTGACAGCCAAATAGTGAGCTATTCGATACATTTACCAAGAGTCTGACTGCCAAATAGTGAGCTGTTCTCTATAACCACACAAAAGGGAGGAAAGTGATTATCCACATTTCAAGTGAGCATCAAACATTAAACATAGTTCATTTTTACAGCTGGTAAAGTTGCCCACTGTTGGCCATTTACTATCAACTGGAACACTACATCCACTTTTTATAAATGGTTTATGAAACTAAAGCAGAGCAGCAGGCAATGTATCAGCATTAAAGGCACATTAGGATGAATTTCACCATCCATCTCTCATAAGAATAGACTCAGTGAGAATGTTCATCAATACTAAATACCTGATGTTGTAATTTCCTTCATCTAAAATCCACGATTTGACTCTAACTCTTCTGACCATTGATCTCAGATGTAGCTCACGGCTACATTTCCTGGAGTTGACAGAGGTCGATGCTGTAAGTTTTATTTAACGACTCTGGGTCACCACTGCATATTGCTAGGATTTATTGACCCA
This sequence comes from Brachirus orientalis, assembly GCA_016785285.1. NCBI lineage: Eukaryota > Metazoa > Chordata > Actinopteri > Pleuronectiformes > Soleidae > Brachirus > Brachirus orientalis. Next base: position 46,313 of record JAFBJR010001672.1, on the reverse strand, counting down.
CCTCCACTCGACACTCGGACCAGGCGCTGTACTGCCAGCGGTAGCAGGGTCGGACCGGACACGGCTTCCACTGCTCCATCAGCGGGGGACAGGGCCGACCGTCACCCTGAGAGGCCTGAACCACCGACCGCTGCCGCCACATCTTACCTGGAGAGGAAACACAAGAAGAGACAACGTTATTATTAAAAGATTATAATTATGACTGAAACACTGATTCAGCGACTGATTCAGTGCCAAAGTCAAACAAAATGGAGGCAGAAACAGACTTTTGGTATGTGGGATCCTCCACCAGAGTTAATATCAGCTTCTGCTTTTCAGCACTAGCCCATAATAATGACAATGATAACTTCACACCTGACGACACAGCTAATGTCATAGCTAACTTGCATCGCAGCTGATGACATAAATTATGTCCTAGCCAACTTGCGTCACAAACAATATATTCTAGTTACCTTGCGTCGCAGCCAATCTTGTGTCACAGCTGATGACATAGCGAATGTCGAAGTTAACTTGTGTAACAGCTGATAATAAGTCACAGCTAACTTGCGCCACAGCTGATGATGTAGCCTATGTCGTAGCTAGCTTGTGTCACAGCTGATGACATAGCGAATGTTGAAGTTAACTTGTGTAACAGCTGATGATAAGTCACAGCTAACTTGCGCCACAGCTGATGATGTAGCCTATGTCGTAGCTAGCTTGTGTCACAGCTGATGACATAGCTTATGTCTTAGCTTCTGTCTGTTAGCATCGGCTCCCAGCATACTTATGATACACTTAGATCCATGTGTGATTTATAGGGATTTGATCTGATTACTGAAATCTCAGAGAAACATGAAGCATTTTGTGTATTGTTTAGATTATTGCTCTATAAATACAGATTATATTATCATTATTATTATGACTTAGATTTTTTTATAATCCACCATAAACTTGCCAGCATGCTTGATTCATATCATCATGGTAATGATACCAGTGTTTGCAGATGACACTCTTCAATATCATTAACATAAAATAACATTTTAGCACCACTCAAGCTAGAAAAACAACTCTGATACTCTGACCACTTCTCTCTGCCATTATTAAAACTCGGCTCCTGTGCTTTTTACCAGCACGACACAATAATAAATGCTGTGTGATTCCCCCCCTTCCTGCGCTGTGGGAGGTTTTCATTTCTGCCAAACATAATACGATTACGCGGGGTGTAAAGTGGTTGTGTTTCCCTCACAATGAACTAAATACAAACACGTCTGACACATGCGGTGACCACAGCGGTGAACAGCACAGCAGTCCTCCACTCTCGTCTGTAAACAAGTCATTTCCAACGCATGCTTGTTTCAGGAGCTTTAAATTAATTTCCCTGTGAGCAAAGCTCTTCATCCTCACAGAGCAGAGGTTTCAAACACGCGCTGAAATACGACACTTACTCTCCTCCATCTTAATTACTTCTTGGTCCACTCGACTAGAATTGCTTTTTTCATGCGAATTGATCATCAGATTTTTCCTTGTAAACAATGTAAGAAGCCAATGTGGTGCAGCAGCAACATATGAGATGTGGCAAAATGTATGGGTGGATTATCTGAAGTAAAAAAAACAAACACAATGGAAGTACACACACAAACAAACAAACACACACACACAGACTGGTTTCCATGACTACAGAGGACATTACATTGACTTCCATTCATTTCCTGCAGACTTACTCTAACCTTAACCATAATTACTAGTGTCCTAACCCTAACCCTGACCTAACCCTAACCTCAGCCTAACTTTAAAACATGTCTTCACCTTAAAATGGAGTCATTTCCTTGATTTTTGTCCCCATAATGTGAGCGTGGAGACAGATTTAGGTCCCCACAACATGAGGAAGACCAGCTACACACACACACACACTTTTTTCCCCAACATTTCACACCATCATGAATTTAAATGTTCCACTAATGATTTTCACTCAAAACTTGCATAAGAAGCTGCAAAAGACAATTCATCTATAATGAATATCAGGCCATTTGAAGATAAATATACAAAACTCTAATCTTACAAAGACGAGGCTCACGCCTAATGTTTGTTAAGTGGTGAACTTGAACTCTTTAAATCCTTAATTTGAATTGGTAATTCAGACATTTCCAAGAGATATGACTGATAAATTGATCACAGCTTGAAATGTACAGTATGATTTTAAAAAAACGGAATATATTATTGTAGTAATATGACTTAAGTTTTAAAATTCTTCTCACTCTTTAACAAACATAAGAAGAAACTAATGAATGTGAATAATTTTAACTTATATATCTGCTTGTGAATTTAACATTTGTTCTTTATGTTTGAAATAAATAAATAAAATAAACTTTTTTTTCTTTCAGTATGACGCTAATACTCCATAGTAGAAATTACATACTGTGCATATGTCTAAAATCCCAGGACCCTTCATTTTTAAACTGCCAATTAAATATTCATAGACAAAGGAAATACGTTTGTGACACTAGTTACATTTAAAAGCTGGACATAAAACATAGTACAAAAATATAACACACTTAAATAATAGATGAGGATGTATTTTCACTGTTTATGAAACTGATACAGTTGTTTATACAGTATTGATCTGTCAACAAAAATAGTTTGATTTATATTTATATAGTTTGTTTATATTTTATATAGGTCCTGTATATTGCAGTTGGTTGTATCTACAGCTTTAAAGTTCATTTTCACACACACACACACACACACACACACACACACACACACACACACACACACACAGGTCTGTGCAGCTATTCTTCTAAGGACTGTGCATTGACTTGCATTCATTTGTACAAACTAAAAGCCTTATCAGTTAACGACTAATCCTAACCTTAACTTGACCACAACTCAAATCAGTCCTAAAACTTAACGAGTTGCTGAAACACAACAACTGTGTCTCATTTCTTCTCTCATCTCCTTTTGTTTGTCTGTGGCTCAAATTTATGCCATTAGTGAAAGAATAATATCGATTTTTCTTTAAGAGGCTTCGCAAAGTTCATAAGTTGCGATGATGGATAATTATTTCTTTCAAAAGTTCTGGTTGTCAAAAAGTCGTCTCTTTATAATTACTATGTCAAAAAAAGTTTGTTCATACATCGCAGACCTCAAGGTTTTTTTGTTAATCTGTGACAAAGTAAACACAATAACAGGTAGAAGGCACTGAAATGATTAATGTGTCATAAAAGTTTAAAAAATAAAGATGATCATCTGGTGTTTTATGAAATATCTATTGAAGGAAAGCATTGATAGAGTTGGCTTATTTCTAACAAAGAATATTATTGCATTCAATTATAGGGAATTATTCCAAAATGATAAGTTTGATAGATCAGGAGTGGGCAACATTTTACTCCAGAGGGGCCACAGTGACATAAATCAAGCAACCAAAGGGTCATGAAAAATATGAATCATTAAAACCCATTTGTATATGAAACATTACATTTTAAAAGTGAAAATAATTATTCTTAGCTGTCATGTGTAACCTCACTGATACATTTCCTTTCCTGTGACAATTTCAAAAATAAAAGTTTGCACTGAGACGTTTGCACTGTGTTTGCAATGTTGGTCTGCCACTTGAGCTGAGGAAAAGTCCACTCGAGGTGAACTGTGAGGATGACAGGGCCAAATAAAACTAGCTCGTGGGCCGTATCTGGCCCCAGGGCCTTAGGTTGCCCATGTGTTACCAAGACAAATAAGGGATCATCCTCTAAAGTAGATGTACACCCCTAAAATTATGTTTAAAACAAGTCTGACAGGAAATGTACTCACATGAATATGATTTTGGAAATGATGCGATAATTATGTGTTCATGCCGTGGATTCAAGTCTTACCCTCCAGCCCGCAGGTCTGCGAACACTCGGACCACGACGACCACTCCGACAGCTGACAGTTGACGGGACACTCGACCACGCAGGAGACGTTCATCTGCCACTTCTTCTCCAGATTCAGCTGCAACGCATTCAGGAAAAATAAAAGCATGAGTCATCATCAAAATCCTTCTGTAAACGACCTCGCAGCGCCACAGCTAATTCCCAGCTAAGCCTTTGTTCTGGCAGCAGGAAAAAAGCTGGAAAACTGAGTTTGCTGGGAGAGAATATCCTGACTCTGTGCGTTTTTGTGAATGAGGAAGATGATGAAGAGGGCCAAGGGTTAAAAAGCAGTGGAGACGACTCAGTTACAGAGCGACGGCTGCAATTACAGGAAGCTCAGACACGTTATGAATGAATAAAACTCTGGAGCCTGGAGCGACGGCGAACAATCTCTGCGTGGGAATGCTCCTGAATATTGCTGTGGGACTAATAGCACTGTCTGGATGCAACAAAACTGTAATGGGTGATGTGATTTAGTCATTAGGAAAAATTTGAGTTAGTCAAGCTAGACTTAGCATTCATGTCTGTGCCCACTTTTATGACTTTTAATTAATTAAAAACAGCACATTAGACAGACTTTTCCAACAGGAAAGTGAAGTTTGTAAACCACTCACTCTCCCACACCAAAGTCCATAGAGAAAATCAGTGATTTTAGCTCACAGGGACACAGGAGCTGCTGGTCTACTGCTGCCTCGTGTGGTCACTTTGTGTCACTGCGGTAAATCTGAACAAAGGATTTCAAACACTGAAGTGACAAAATAAGACATTTGAACTTAGTGATGGAGGCAGCAGTGGATCAACAACTCCTGTGTGCTGTGATGTAAAATCACTCATTTTCTCTATGGACTTTGGTGTGGGAGAGTGAGAGGTTTACAAACTTCACTTTCCTGTTGGAAAAGTCTGTCTAATGTGCTGTTTTTAATTAAAACAATTTAGTTTTAGTTAAAAAAATGTTGTCATAACATAACATAACAACATAAAGCAAACAACATAAAGCAAAAAAAACAAAAAAACAAAAAACACACATAGTCTAAAGATATTGAAGGCCTCAGAGGGTATGAATTTTATTAAACCTAGTTTTTCTTGTATTCCTGTTGGCAGACATGTTTACATGCCTGTTTTATGCTGGTTCTTTTGGGTCAGTAGAGCGGCAATCATAAAAAGCTAAATCAAAAATCCTGAACTTTAATGTATTAATTATTGAATTATGGAATGACATACCTAGCACCAAACTCTATAAGCTCATTTTAAGCCTGACTCAACATTTGTGCCAGACTTGAAGAAACTATCACTGATATGGAAACACACTGAGAGTGCAAAACAACATTTAGTTTGGCCCAAACAACTAATCAATTGTGAAAATTTGTTTGAGTGTTGAGTAATAATTAATTAATTTTCAGCTTCTTAAATGTGAATATTGTCTGGTTTCTTTGCTTCATATGAGAAATAAACGGCTAAAATATAATCATTTTGGATTGTGGACAAAATTGCACATTTGAGAACATCATCATTTCCAGGTTTGATCAATATTTTTTGACATTTTATCGACCAAACCATTAATAAATTAATAGGTTTGAGTGTTTTTTATTAATTAAAACAAGTTTAATGAAGTTTTCAGCTTCTTAAATGTGAATATTTTTGGCGAAACAAAATTTAAACTACAAAAATGATATACTCGCCCTCACCTCCTCGCAGAATTTTATATCGACTGATTTGCCGTCGCTGCGAACACAGTCGAGCATCCGCGTCTTGATGCCGCTCCCACACACAGCGTTGGGACTCAGCTGACAGGTGCTCCAGTCTGAGGACAAACAAAACACACTCACATTTACACTTGTAGCCTTTAATGGACATTAAGTGTCAACTCAAGTGAAGTCGGACTCCTTGATATAGAGCTAGACAGGCCTGTTAGTGCTAACAACACACAGATAATGTCACGTAATGAGGCCAAGAACAACCACCCTTTGGACAATAAGCATCATTAATGTGACTATGACTCATCTTCTGAATCTGAGATCGTCAATAAATATGACTGGGAGCTTGACTTCAGTCTGAGGTTTATTGATTCTTTAAAGCAGCAAAACACATTAAAGTCCGATGTATAATCTCCCTGAAAAATATTAAATCTAAGATGTTCTCAGATAAGATAACTTGTAAGTGATTGGTTCTATTCTCTGTACATATGTTTGACTGTTGTTTTATATACTGTACTGCATATGTGGCCCTCCCTTGTAAAAAAGATTTCTATTTCAAGAACCTTCCTGGTCAAATTAAGGTTATAAATGAGATCAAGGTTAGAAAAACAACAAGAACAATAACAAAAAACATGTAAACAAGACGGGCAGTGTAATTCTGTCATGGACACAAGGAAAAACTTTTTTAGCCACTTAACAAAACACTCGCCTGATAAAATCTACACATGCTTAAGCTTATAATATTTCAAACATATTTTTTTGTCTCTTTATTTCACTGTTAAACAGACTATTTCCAACAGGAAAGTGAAGTTTGTAAACCACTCACTCTCCCACACCAAAGTCCATAGAGAAAATCAGTGATTTTAGCTCACAGGGACACAGGAGCTGCTGGTCTACTGCTGCCTCGTGTGGTCACTTTGTGTCACTGAGGTAAATCTGAACAAAGGATTTCAAACACTGAAGTGACAAAATAAGACATTTGAACTTAGTGATGGAGGCAGCAGTGGATCAACAACTCCTGTGTCCCTGTGAGCTAAAATCACTGATTTTCTCTATGGAATTTGGTGTGGAAGAGTGAGAGTTTGGCACAGCAGCTCAAATTTCATTTCCCAGTATGAAGTGAGATCAGGTGGTGTAATCATACAGTATCCAAGACTACAACAAGGGTAGATTTTATGAACTAAAATCAGTTCTTCCTTGTGTTGTCGCTGGTAACCATGTTTCCACTCTGGGCGAACATTCACATCTTTAGTTGGTTCAGTATCAGACCAAATTACTGGATAAGCTAGCGAACAAAGGACAAAACCTAAAGTTTGATACCATCCAAACCCACAAAATACCCCATAATGCTTCCCCGAAAACTAGAAAATAAGAAAAATGTCACGAAATAAGTGTAATTTTGCAAAAGAAAGAACTATATCAGTAACTGTAGGTACTTAAGGCTGCCATATTGGTATCAGACAATAAAGGTGGTACAGTCATCCTTACAAAGTGCACAAGGATGCACAGGAACCTTTTCTAAAATCTAAAATATGGATCAATTTATGGATATCTCTTTGATAAGGTGTATCGACAGAGCAGAATTAATCACCAGCGACTCTGCTGACATAAACCAGAACTTCCATTCCTCCAGTTCACTGTATCTGAACAGATCTCTGACAAAGAACATGTCATGCATACAAATTCAGACATCTAGATGACTCAGCAGAAAACCGAGCCTGCCCTGTACTTGTCATACTGTAAGTTTGACTTCAGCTCATTTCCTCAGCTGAATCACACTCACTGAATCCCTTCTCTACTGCAGCCAGTGGCCTGAAAATAATCCATTTTTTTTGTCTGTTTGTGGAGTTAGCTTCTCGCTAGCAAGGTTAGCGTCAATAAGAGATGATTACTTTGTCAGCAAAGAGGTCATTGAAGGCTTTAAGCCGCTCACTTAAATCCAATAAATCCAGCCGCCATCAGTGTCGTCTTACGCTCACATCATAAGCGAGCAGGCGGTCGGATTTATGTCCCTTCTCCTGTAAAATAACCAGGATTTAAACTGTCAAGGTCACTGCAAGTTTTCCCCCGATAAACTTTGCCAGAAAAGTTTGGAAGTTTGGGAACACAACACTTCTCTGTAAAGTAAAAAAAAAGAAAGAAAGAAAACTGACTATATTTATCCTTTAAAACCACATTGTGAATGATTGTGGGTAAAAAAGGTGGGTCTCATGAAGTCAAGGATGATGTCGGGAGCCCAAGTCTCCTTGTGCCGAGAAGGTCTGTGAAAGTTTGCAAGAAGAAAGTGACACAGGAAGTGGTGGAAGGAAGGAAGGAAGGAAGGAAGGAAGGAAGGAAGGAAGGAAGGAAGGAGCTGCTTTGATTCGTTGTTGGACGATGATAAGAAAATGCCGGGTATGCCTCTACGGAGAGAATGTTGACCTAAGCTAACGTGAAACCAGCACAGGTTCTGTTGTAAATATTTTGTTTGTGTTTCCATGAGGAAAAATACCAAAACAAACTGAGCCCACTTCTTTGGCACCCTTTCCTTAGAGTACCAGAGTAAAATAGCATGATATTGTCAGGGTGGATTGGTGTAAATATTCCATTGAATTTGAGGCAAACAGCCACAGTCTATTCTCATACAAAGCTTGAATTTGTCTTGCCAATGGCCTCCATTTTGGTCTGTTGTGTCGCGTTCGATGATGTCACTTGTTGTCATTGCACTGGTACAACTTGCTAAGCAGCCATCAGACACAGCCCACACCAAGAAAAGGTACTGTATTCAGTTGAAACGCAAGCCTGACCATGGGCTGTACTGTTCCAAACCAAACCGTGCCATGATGGACGCCCAAATTGTTACTCTAAAAGAATTTAATATTACCAAATGATGTGACTGACTGAATATACAAATGAAAAGAATCAAATCAGATTTTCTCAGGAATAGTCTGCTGTACATTTCCTGATTCATGACTAAAGTCTACTGTGTCCTGTCATGAAAGTAAAACCTTCTTTAGCACTGAAATGTTTGGCATAAATACTCGGAGATCTCAAGTCTCTCGTAGCATTTGTGCTACATTTCCGATCGTCATCGCTTGAGAGAAACAACAGAGGAGGAAAACAAAAAGCAGGAATGACGATGAAGTTGGTACAAAGGCGGGTAAAAGAAAGTTAAAGCAGTTAAGGAGAAATATTCAAAAGGAATCGGCTCATGTCAGATCCAAACAGGATCGGGTCAAGACACCTGTTGGAGGATGTGATGCAACATTCATGATTTCATCATTCCTTCCTTTACCTGTAATGTTGTAGAAGTAGTTGAAGCAGTTGAGGTTCAGGCTGCACGGCTCCTTGTCCGTCGTGTCCGGACACTGCCTCCCGACGCTGGGGGACCGCAGGACGTACGCCGCCCGGATCCGACTGTTGGTTCTGGTACAAGGCTGAAACCAAGACACGCTATCAGAATCTGAAAACTTTGACGTCCCTGAGTCTTAGACAGTCTGTCACACCCATGCTTTTTTCTGTTTTTTGGACAGTAAAGCGTGTAACTGTCAATTTTCTTGTGTGAAGAGCGATTCCCAGTATGTGGAAGAATTCACAGAAGAAGAGTTGAAGGGGAAAATGACTGCCTTTTCAATAACTCCATCACTGCCACGATGAATAAAACATGCCAGAAGCCCCCTGCTGGTGCCACAGCAGCCTCCGTGTTGAGATTGGAAGTGCAGCAAGTCCGTGTCGAGCACTTTGGGAAAGAATAGGGTTTGATTAACAATGGACATGGTGCTGCTGTGAGAACAGCAGGAGAAACGGGAGCAACTAAAAGTGGCTTCGTACCATGAAGCAGAGGTGTTGGGGTGGGATGGAGCTCATGAACCTGCTGGAGCCTGAAGGTTGTTCTTTTCTAAGTGACAGTTCAAAGTTTTTAAACATCACATAGCATGGTCTTCTTGAACCAAAAATGGAGATTACTGATGTCTACTTAGATAAATTAAATAACATTTATGGTCAAAAACCTCATAGTCTCTTCAGATTAAGCCAGATTATTGCTGCTCTCTGCCAGCCTCTGAACAGACACTCTGTTTCTGAGCTAATGCCCGTCCCCCAGAACACTGAGTCTCTTGTGATTGGTCAGCTACCAGCTGACTGTCTGCTCCGTGGTGCTTCTTCTTCTTCTTCTTCTTCAGGTTGAATGTTCACGGCCATGACCAGGAGTAGCTGTTGGGGGAGGGTTTGTTGCACGGCAAATGTGCTAGTTATGTTAACTAAACTGGACTTTTCAAAAGCCCTTCTTTGTCAGAAGTGGCTGAAGTGTTTATTGTGACGCTTTAGTGATGTTTAGATACAGGAAGGACACGGGGACACACCAGAAAACATCAGAAGTTTGATTTTCCACTGAATGTCCTCTTTAAAGTGAAGTCGAATGAGGTAGGGAGTCAACAAATGGACGCCGGGAAACAGCCTGAGACACGTGTGTCCTTTCCGAAAGCAACTGAAGACTGTATATAAGAAATACAACAGTTAAAGAAATGAAGCCTAGGATGTAGGGCAGAAGCAGCAGTCAGCGTTTTGTAAATTATGATGACCTTTAGAGGCAAATAGACGATAAAGAACAACACATATTTGACACCAGTGTAACCGACAGCTGGTGTGATCCAACAGAAGTCTAGTTTCTTATTTCAATTCATAAAAGGCTAATCTAACAAATTCTACACCTTAGGTGTTTGCTCCGGTCAGTTACATCTTAAGAATACGTTCACTGCTTTATATCACTGTTAGACAGACTTTTGACTGAAAAGTAAGTCGCTCTGTAAACCTCTCATTCTCCCTGCACCCAAATCCCATAGAGAAAATTTGTAAACTGCTCACTCTCTCACACACCAAAGTCCATAGAGAAAATCAGTGATTTTACATCACAGCACACAGGAGTTGTTGATCCACTGCTGCCTCCATCACTAAGTTCAAAAGTCTTATTCTGTAAAATTCTGTATTTGAAATCCTTTGTTCACACTTACCGCAGTGACACAAAGTGACCACCCGAGGCAGCAGTAGACCAGCAGCTCCTGTGTCCCTGTGAGCTAAAATCACTGATTTTCTCTATGGACTTTGGTGTGGGAGAGTGAGTGGTTTACAAACTTCAGTTTCCTGTTGGAAAAGTCTGTCAGAAAGTAAGATTAAGCATTAAATATATTCTTTAGATGTTGTAGACTTTTATAGGTATAGGAATAATTTATTTATTCATCCCATCAGCTGTGGTTATTCTCAATAAGTGCTTTAACTTTTTTATTCCTGTTTATTCTGATGCAAATTGCATTTTCTTTTCTATTTGACTATTATTCATGAAATTACAACTCTTTTTTTATTTTGAACAATGTGTTTTTATCCCACATGCTCGTGCCAAACACAAATTTTGATGGACAAAAAAATAAAGTGGCCTGAGCCATGTTTTCATTGACAGCTTGCGTGCCTGTCATATTCTGGCTTGCAGTGCAGAAGCCCAGCAGGGGGCGCACCCAGATCGGTGTCACAATGACTGTGTAACAGTATTTAATACAGCCACACTTGAAAAATAAACAGGACCAGCCCTTTAAATGTCAATGTGTGAAGTCTGCATTTTTGTAGACTAGTTGTAAAACGTTGTTATGATGCAGATCAGGAACCAACTGCTCATTGATATTTATGAACCAAAGTCCTGGCAGAATTGCGTCTTTTATCACAGACTTGTGACTAATTATTGTCCCCGTATATTGCTGTTTTTGTCAAAAAACGTAGAGTCATATTTTCAGCCAAATTCATCATGTTTTGTGAACGTGTCGCCGGATGTAAATTTGGAAACCTGCCCAGCAGCGTCGACCCTTCATCATAAAGAACTTTTCCCTCCCTGCTAAAGTGTAATATAGGTGATGTATGAGCCTGCCTCTGTGTTTATATCTCTCTCCCTTTTTTTTTTTTTTTTTTTTTTTTACTCCTCCTTGGTGGACGAGAAATAACCTGTTGATGACAATTCACACACACACACACACAGCTCAGAATAATACAGAGCAGCCGGGCTGCGAATTCCTTCAGCCTCGGAGGAAATATTTATGACAAGAGGGAGATATCAAGATAAATCTCAGAGGGGCTTCTCGGGAGTCTGACGTGTCTCGTCTTTTATCTGTTCCAGACGCTCTGAGCTGCTCTTTTCTTGTCTTTTCTCACCAGGCTGCAGCGACTCCACGGCCCCCAGTCGTTGAGGACGCAGTCCTCGGGACACGGCAGCCGACTCTCCCTCGCGCCCAGCGGCATCTCCTCCGGGTCGCACAGATAATCCTCCACAGACTCTGACGGGCCGTCGACGGTGTTCAACATACACCTGTGGGATTGGTCCAAACAAACGCGGAATTATTTTTAAGCAAAACTCTTGTTGTTGTTGTTGTTGTGGGGGAAATCTGTAACTCTCCATCAGTCTTTAGCCTTTTACTCAGAGCAAAAACAACCGTTATTCTATTATTGTGTTTTAACTGGACAACGACTCGCAGTGAAGTTTGTTCCTGAGATTAACAAGAGGTTAAATTTATGAAAAGAAAGGAAAAACAGGCGACGGAGCCTCAGTGTAAAAATTAGATGCATAGGCTGAATTAAAAACGGCAAATTAACCAGTTTTCACGCTGAAAAATGTACATATGTCAACCAACAGTTGACTTGTTACAAAAGTGACAAAGAAAAATGAACATTCTTCTGTATTACTGCTTTACCTGACCATGTTTTTACAGTTTCAAACATTATTTCACTTTAAACAGGCTTATTAATTTATGTGTTTTTGATTTTCATATTTTTGCAAATGTTCTGTAAAATAGAACATTTTCAATCTACAAAAAAAATTAACACAGTTTGTTAAAGAGTAGCAGAAAACAATTAATGAAAATGTTTCCCTTATAATTATTATAGTAAATAGTAAAAAATTGTGCTTAAAATTATTCATTGTTTCTTTTTAGTTTCCGTTGACTAAAATATCAAGTACTTTTTCAAACTTGACAGATACTTAAAATTATACCATTTAAGATGCTAATTAAAGGTCCAGTCTGTAACATTTGATGACAGAAAATGAAGACACTGTATTGTGGGTAGTCGCAGCAGCTCACAGCTCTACGGCTAACGCTAATTTCATTGTATGGGTTTTTCTACCATGATGATAAAGGTAATTTTACCTTCGATATGTTTGTATTAGTGTATAATTTTGTTAAAATAAATGCTTTTCATAGCCCGTAAATAAGACTTTGTGTTTTATATAAGATGTATTTAAGGCAAATGACCTTCTTTAGGCCGCCATCTTGTGTCGACATGTTTCTACAGAAGCCTGGATGAACCCTGGTTTCCCACTTTGAGGCTTGATGTGCTAACTATGATGAACAGCTTCCCCGGCATAAACCAATGAAAGAGAAAGAGTCTTTCTGGTCTGTGAGGGCCACCGTAGTTCAACGATGAACTGAAGACATCCTTATTTTCATGTAATGTGAAATCCCACCATCAGATGTCACTAATTCTCACTGAATGTTACACACTGGACCTTTATTAAAGGACACACAGTTGTAAGTGGAAGGACAATCACATTCACTCTCTCACTCACTCACTCACTCACTCACTCACTCACTCACTCACTCACTCACTCACTCATCTTCTACTGCTTTATCCTCCACATCAGGGTCACAGGGTCACGCTGGTGCCTAATCCCAGGGACACATACAGACAAACAACCATTCACTCTCACATTTAGAGTGTCCAATCGGCCTAATCCTAATCCCCAGGACTGTGGCAGGAAACCGGAAAACCTGGAGAAACCCACGCACACAAATATGGGGAGAACATGTGGAAGAACAGAAGAAGAGGAAAATAAAGGAGATACCTGACTTTTCGGGTCTGAACTCCTTCACCACAGTTCTCCTTCAAGTCCACGTTGCTGACTTTCCACACACTCCACGGCTCGGCCACCCACACGTACTGATTACAGTCGCTCTGACACGGCACCACCTCGTACACCTGGCGGCACAGAGCGACCGCAGTCGAGTGAACTGAACCGGTGCAACCCAAACAGACGTCTTCCCAGCCTTTCAGTTCACATTTATGATGAAATGTACCAAATTCACATTTCACCTTGGAAAGGATTCATTCACCAGTTCAAAATTACACTGGGTTTTAGAGACATGGCTGTAAATTAGTCGCTATATTATGATTAAATGATGCTCTTCTCATGATTTGTACGGTGATTTTGGTCATGAGGGTTTTCCATATTTAAAAAAAAAAGTGGATCTACATAAAGAAAGTTTAGAGTTAAAGGTACATTATTTATGTAAGAGATGTATCACATAAAGAGACAAAGCGACTGTCAAAGACTGAGTATTTTCCACACAGACACAAACAGTAACTTCTCCTATATCATCTTTTTGAAGAATTAAAACAAGTCTACATACGCCAGGCCAGTATGTGGCGCTGTAACACTGTAACACAATTGCAACAAAAACAAAGACGACGATGTGGAACAAGTGCATAGAGTTTTTTTTTTTTTAAGCTTTCTAGTTTATTTATTTATTAAAAATGGTAAAAATAACAAAATAACATATACAGATGGCAAACTAAGCAGACATTAAATGTAAAATAATTATATTTTTATGTTTTTTTATGAGTGCACAGTCACATTAATTATTAACATGTTAGTACATTAATTATTAGTAAATTAATTCATTCATTTTGCAACATTAAAGGTCCAGTGTGTGAAGTTTGGGTACATTTTGTTTTCATTTGTCAGAAATTGAAGATAAAATCATGAGATTAATTCTATGAATTATTGTTGTACGTTACCCCAGAATGAGACTTTTATATTTTATTTATCAGGGCAAAGGTCAGCTCTATTTTTTTTTTTTTTTTTGATGGTAAATGAAGGCCACATATTTTTAACAACACATTGTGAAAGGAAAAGTGAAACTTCATCAATAAATGTCGCTACATTTCAAACACTGTACCTTTAAATAAATAAAATAAAAACCATTCTGAGTTGATAAAGAACTTGGTTGAAAATAATAAGTTTTACTTTGGTTAAAACTCTTTAAAGCAACAGACAGAAAACCAAAAAACATGCTAAGTTCAGCAGCGTCTTCTGATTCTATTTCCCTGAATATTTTTTATCTCGGTGATACAACTTATTCCAATAAGCTTTTATTATTCCTGCCCTCGGATCAGCCGAGAAACACAGATATAAATCAAACTCCCGCCTGCCACAGTGGCCTGTTCTCTTACAGTGAGGATATTGTGATTGTGAGCATCAATCTGTCTGTGGCATTAGTGACACTTAACATGTGCGACTGCATCAGGAAACAGCTGAGGGAAGCGCTTCCTCTTACCTGAGCCTGTGGCGGCGAGTCACATCCAGCGAGCGGTGATGTGGATTAAAACAAGACAGATGGATTAATGAGCACACGCCGACTGTTCATATACAGGCACAAGCTACAGTCCACATTCTGAGAGGAGAGAATCATAAATATGTTTAAACTCAGCACACACACACACACACAGGGTTGAGCAGCTGTTTGAACTGTTTGACTGAACAAAGCTTTAACCTTAACTATAACCAGTTAATGACTAACGCTAACCTTAAAGGTGTCATCTGTTGTGTGTGTCATCTGTTTTTACACCAAACTCATCATTTCTGTCATGTTTGTTTGCTCACATACGCTAATGCTTGCACAGTGCAATAGGTACACTGTAAAAAAAAAAAAAGAAAAAGAAAAAAAGGGGGCTATGAAAACTCAGAAATTCTAGGCAACTGGCTGCAATAGATTTTTGAGTTTTGAGTCCAACTAAAACGTTCAAGTTTTGAAGAAAAAAACAAAATAAATTCAAGTCAACAAATTATTTTGTGTTGAGATAAATTAAGTTTGAGATAACTTCAAATTTAGATTTTTTTTAAACACTTAAAATTCAGCAGTGCCCACTCATACTAGGCTGTGCACCCATTTAACAATGTTTAATAAAGTGTATATATATATATATATATATATATATATAAGTATAATCTACACGAATGAACCCTGACACTTACTCACCTTGAGAGAAAAAAGTCTCGAAGAGACTACACGTGCTGCATGTCGGCATTATATATATACTTTATTTTATTATATATTTATTGGCCTTTTAACATTGGGGTCCGGAGAAGAGTCCCTCTCACGGCTAAAGAGAGTTGTTTCAATGCATAAGTCATGTATAAATTAAATGTGAAGGACTCGTTTAAATATGCTAGTAACTTAACCATTGTTAAATAAACATTGTTAAATGGGTGCACAGCCTAGTATGAGTGGGCACTGCTGAATTTTATGTGTTTAAATAAGTCTAAATTTGAAGTTATCTCAAAGTTAATTTATACGTTATCTCAACCAAAGATAATTTGTTGACTTAAATTTATGAAGTTTTCTTCAAAACTTGAAAGTTTTAGTTGGACTCAAAACGCAAAAATCTATTGCAGCCAGTTACCTAGAATTTTTTTTTTTTTTTACAGTGTACAGAAAGTACAGATAAGATGAAGACAGCCTAAACGATATCAGGGTACATAATGCATACTATCTCAGGGAAGACACATGGATGCAGCTACTTCAGACCAGTTAGCACCAGTTAGCTCAGGGACACACCTGGAAGCAATGTCTGAAGATTGGTTGGTCGTGTTCCAAAAGGCTGGGACTTTAGCCTGTGCACCAACAAGTCTAAACCGCGGCCACTCCCCATTGAGTCTTACCAATCATGTCCATCCCATCATTTACTGTATGTTTCTATAAAAGTTATTGTTTCCTTTTATCTGGACACTCACTCCAACAAAGACGACTGTAGAACATTCTTGTTTGCTGCGGGTCTTTGTACTGGACTGAGGTCCTCAGCTGAGTATTTTCATCTTACATTTTGCTTAAGAAAATAAAGAGCTCAAACGAGAGAAGTAGTCTGTCCTCATTCAGGATAAAGGAACACACTGTTGCTGGGCAACCAGACCCAACAACGGTAAATCTGTCAAACACAACGAACTGTTGCATTTTTAGCTGTTGGCACGTTGTTACGCTGTTTGTGTGTGTTTTTTATCGACTGGATTTGCTAACAACGACTGGCCCAAGAAGAAATGTTTCCATTTCCCGCTTTTCAAATGGAACTCGGGGGGTGACGTCACTCCCAGGTCCAACTCCCAGTTCAGATGTCAATGGAACACAGCATTATTGAACCACAATTCAAATCTATTAGTCCAAAACTTAACCAGTTCCTTAACCAGAAATGAGGTTCTGCCTCATTAGGACCAGGTTTTGGTCTCCATGATGACTACAGCTCCCGACAAGGCCAGTGTTTGTGACGGAAAAGGTCATAAAGAGGTAACAAATACAAGGACATGTAAACATATTCTAGTAAAGCATCCTTAGTGAGGACACTTGTAGGTATAACGCATAACCTTGTTCCTTTACCTAAACCCTTAACTTACTTAACTCTTAACGAAACCCTAAACTCTTAAACCAGGTTTAAGGACCAAACAACATGTCCTCACTTTTCCAAAATGTTTTGTTTAAAAGTGTTTTTGGTCCCAGCAAGAGACAAACAAACAAGTACACAAACACACACGTTCTAACCTTAGCCCAAAAACCTTAACCAAACCAGAATTCCTCATTGAGGAGGTCCTGCCTGATTAGGACCAGGTTTTGGTCTCGATGAGGACTACTGGTTTAACTCTTACCTAAACCCAGGTCCAATCCTAACTGTAAAACCAGATTTTAACCCTGAAAAACAGTTTAAAGTTGGGAAGGACCAAAAAAAGTCCTCACTTTTCCAAAATGTCCTTGATTCATATTGTTTATAGGTATTTTTGGTTCCCACAAGAGACAAACCCCCAACCTTAGTTATAACCAGGTAAAACCTAAAACCTTAACCTAACCAGAAGAATTTTAAACCTTAGTCCTAAATCTAACTACCTTCTTATTAATGAGGTTCTGCCTCATTAGGACCAGGTTTTGGTCTCATTGAGGACTACTGTTCCTAACAAGGACGGATTTCATCAGAAAACACAGTTCTCAAATGAAAACATAGTCGTGTTAACTGTTCATGTGTTCACCGTGACTTTGTTTACACTGTTCCTTTAACTAACACTTAACTCTTACCTAAACCCAGGTCCAATCCTAACTCTAAAACCAGATTTTAACCCTGAAAAGACAGTTTAAAGTTGTGAGGACCAAACAAAATGTCCTCACTTTTCCAAAATGTCCACATTTTAACCTTAGCCCCAACTACCTCCTTATTAATGAGGTTCTGCCTCATTAGGGCAGGTTTTGGTCGCGTAGGACCAGGTTTTGGTCTCGACTGACGAAAACATACTCGTGTTAACTGTTCACGTGTTCACCGCGAGCATGTTTACCTGGTTGATGTGGTCCAGCTTGGGACACGGCCGACCGCCGTTGTACGGTTTCTCTCGGAGCCACTTGGAGCGAACTTTGACCCCGCTGCCGCACGACTTGCTGCAGCGCGACCAGTTGGACCATTCGCTGAGTTTACAGTCAGACGGACAGGGGATGATGCATGCCTCCTCGATGTAACCTGCCCACAGGAAAACAGAGGCAAATGAAGAATTCTGTCTTTGAGCTGGAAACTGTGAGGGACGTAATTTGTGAGAAATCGCTGAAAAACAAATCAAGTGTTGTCTGAGCAACTCGACCAAACACTGCACTCTGTTCATTATTTCAGACGGAAAAAGAGTAAATGAGAAATTAAGTCTGAAAACAAGTTTTCTTTGTTCTCTGTGCATCACATTTCGCAGCCTCAGCTGCTGAGGAGAATCTCGTTTTTGTTATCTTTTATGAAACTTCAATGATTCCCAGAGCCTTGTTTTATCTTTTCAATCTAACAAACAGCCATAAAAGCTGAAAGAAACTCTGTATAAATATTACATGGGGAAAATTCGTAGCTGTAAGAAAACAGCAAACGATTAACTTCACAAAATGATATAAATGAAATTATTGATTTTTTTTTAAGCCCGGTGGAATGAAAACGGGGCCGTACGTTCAGAGGTCTAATTTCATGGTCTGTTATAAAACAATAAAAATGAAATAAAATCCAGTAAAGCAGTGGTTCAGTGTGGCAGCCAGCTTCATCTTCCCAATCTGTTCTGCCTCAGCTCGTCAGGTCAATGCGGTAAACAGAGATTATTTTCTGTTTTCTACATCTCTGCTCTGTGAATCCCCTGATTTTTACCCCAATGTGTTTTTTAAATTTGACTTTCTCCTGCTCTGAGACGAAGTGAAAGCAGACAGAGGGAGGAACCTGAGCGAGCACAAGCAGATACTTATCGAGGGCTTATGCAGCAGCACTGGCCTGTAAATCAGTTTATCCTTTTATTAAAAGAAGCGATGAGGTGAATGAGGCAGGAAAGTGGAGTGTCACACTGGCTGCCTAACCACTTCCTCTTCCTGATGAGAGCTTGGTCGCAACTGCTCTGCCACTTACTGAAAGTCATGTGCTTATATATATATATATATATACACACACATATGTTGAGTGAGTGACAGGTTTGCAGAAAACACACTTACTTCCCACAGAGTGAAGAGGAATCCAACTCATATCTCACCAATCAGTTTAGTCAGTGAGTAGGTGAGTACATTACATTACAGTGTTGCTGAGAGCATACAGTGTATTTCAGGTGTTATAATTCAGTTTTGCAGTTTGTATAGTGTGTTAAATGTGTCTGGTCTGGATAAATCAGGAAATCAACAAGTTTGAGATTGATAATGGCTTTTCCTGCGACTTTCAGCTGATTCTCTCTCCTGGCATATAAGATGTGACTGCCACTGTATTTACCTACCAACTGACTAAACCTACCTACCCACTGCATCCACTAACTAGTTGTACCCACTTACTGTAACTGTCTATTCATCTACCTAGTAGACCTACCTACCAACTGTACCCACCTACCTACCTAATAACCAACTGGACCTACCAAATAATTATCTTATTTACCTACCCACTGCAACCACTAACTAGTTGTACCTACTTACTGTAACTGTCTATTCATCTATCTACCAACTGTACTTACCTAATTACCTACTGTACCCACCTATCTACCTAATAACCAACTGGACTTACCGACCTACTGTACCTACCAAATAATTATCTTACCCACCTACCCTAACTACCCACTGCATCCACTAACTAGTTGTACTTACCTACCTACCTACCTACTGTATTTACCTACCTGCCAACTGTACCTTCCTACCTAATTACCAACTCTACCCACCTACCTAATAACCTACTGTACTTACAGACCTACTGTACCTACCAAATAATTATCTTATCTAACTACCCACTGCATCCACTAACTAGTTGTACCTACCTACCTACCTATCTACCTACCTAATTACTTATACTACTGTATTTACCTACCTACCAACTGTACCTTCCTACCTAATTACTGTACCCACCTAATTACCAACTCTACCCACCTACCTACATAATAACCTACTGTACTGTACTTGTACCAAATGTACCAACCTACCTACCTATCACTACTTACCTACTGTAACTCTATCTATCTGTCTGTGAATTAGCAGGTCTCTAGCCTCCCTGAAGTTCACCACTGACAGTCAAACATGGAAACTCTGGTGCTCCTCAGTCCAGATCCATGTCTCTACATCATCAGCTTGCTGAATTCAGCCTCAGCCTGAAGGAAATCTCCACCACCTACTGGACGTCCCCTCAGAGCTAACGCTGCTCCTCAGCCGACAGTTCACCTCAAATTCAAACGATATCAAGGTGTTCGGAGTCGAGCCGAGCTGTCGGGAAGAAGTCTGGACTGAATCCAGGAGACAGACACTCTTGATCCCCTACAGCAGCACCTCACTGAACCTCACTGTTTGAAATACTGTGTATGAACATTATTATAAAGTTTGGTTGGTACGTCCGTTTCTTTTGCATCTGCCTTGTGTAGCTCATTTTGTTTAACATCCTCTTTTAATTTCCTTCCTTTGTGATTCTCTGCTCGGCCCTGCTGAGACTCACCTGTGTCTAATGCTCAACAAACATTGTCCTCGTTGAAAAATGCAGAGCGTGAAACAATTGTGGCGGATTATTTGATCCTGGCTCCAAATTGTTGGTTACACGACGTACTTTAGCTTCAAAGTCAGCCTCTGTGACAGGCTTGCGCCCAAAGATAACGTGAAAATTTCTTTTCAGCGTAAGAAATTAAGCCGCGCATGCTGCTACGATGTAGGTCCACTGACAAAACCAGTGAAAATGCAACGTGAAATCAACTACAATTGAGACAAAAGGTAAAGAGAATGTCAGTATGTACAGTGTGTTAATTGGCTGGGAAGGATTTGTCTTCTTCTGTTGTTTATCACTGACACGTGCTAACGATGTTGCCAATTAGCAGCTACTGTACATCACAGTTGCTGCTGGTGGAGCTGACGGCGCGGCTGACTTGTGTCGCAGCTGACAACACAGCCGATGACATAAGTTGCATCTTTTACAGTTTTAAAAGGTTTTAGCATCTTGATGTCTTACCCAAGTTTATTAGATTTATAATGATCTCATAAAATGGCTGTAATCTCTGTAAAGTCTGTAGGAGACGTTTTGCATTTCACCTGCATCTCGTTAGGTTCCTCCCCAAGTAAATACTGATCCTTCCTGAGCAGGACGGGTCTTACAGAAAATTCATTTCTAGCTTTCTGAGATTGGAACAGGCCACCAAAGTGTTTGGTACAGTACAGCACATATTTTTTTGCTTTTCCAGTAGGAATAGTACCAAAATAACCAGCCCCAACAGTTTCATTTACTGTACCAGAGTAAAATGGTACGGTCCGACCACTATTAGCTGATTGGGCGGCCGGTGTTTCTTCAGCGCCCACAGTCTGTTCTCACACAAAGCTTGACGTCTTGTTGAGACAAACTGAGCAGGACAAGACGACCTGCCGGACGTCCTCCATTGTTGTTCGCTGTGTTGCGTTGCATCGGTACGACACCGCGCTACATATTTCGCTGACGCGGCCACTGGGCACAGCCCAGACCCCGCCCACCAAGTAAAGGTACTGTTCTTAGTCGACACGTAATCCTGACCCAGGGCCGTACCATTCCAAACTGGACCGTACCATGAAGGGCATGTCACCACATCAGTGAAAGATAAAGGACTAGCTGTATTTAAAATATTAACTCAGTAGAAATTAAAAGCAGACGAAGCATGACGCCATGCTTATTTGTTTTATCAGATTAGATTAGATTAGATGAGATTAATCTCAACTGATAATGGCATTTTCATGTTTTTGTTCTTAATGTAACACATTAACAGTTATGGCAAAGACAACACTTCATATGCTGCTCTGGTAGGTTTGCTTTTGCTCGACATTTTAGAAAGTCTGGCAAAACATTGATGCACAAAGGATTGTGGAAACACAAATTGGAACAGTCCGTCCTTCAACGAGGTCTGATGATAATGTTGTTGAAATTCAGCTGCTCAAGGATCCATCCTTGTTTTTGAGAATTACATCCTGCGCTCCCTAATGTCTTTGTTGGACTAAATGTTCTGTAACCTTATTTTAGATTCCATCTCCAGTTTAGTCCCTGCCATCTTTTTTTGTCCAAGTTCATAGACCCCTTCTTCAATGATGTGCTAAAATTATTGAATTAATTCGCAATTGCATTTGTTCCGGCGTCTTCATTTCATGACAGTTGTCACAGCCACATGAAGCTGTGCTGACAAATTCACCGTTGAATCTCGCAGTGATGAACGGGGCGTGTGCAGCAAAGCTTACACAGGCCTGACACTGACAAATTTAATCATCATTTCTCGTTTTAAAAAGGAGTCCCACATGATTTATTTAAGTATTAAATAACAAGGTACTGTGGAACTTAATCAGTCGCTCTCCATTTTAAATAATTTTGTCATGTGACCACAACTCAGTGTTATTCCTGCAAGTTGTAACAATAATTAAACTTAAAGGGGATAAATTGATGCAGCAATAGAAAACATCCACCTAATGTGGCTGAAAGTACTAAGATTGATCACCAGCATCCTGATCCATTTGCATTATTCCCTAAAGATCCATAAATATTTGGGAATTCTTGGCGTTTGTCCCAGAAAACTTTAGACTTTTCAGTTTGGCAGAGGTTGTTTTTGACATGTAAGGATTTTGGTTTTGATTTAAGCTCGGCAGGTTCAGGAACCAGATGTGAAATGTTCACAGTAGTTTCAGATAAATCAGTTGTAAAACAGCCCGCGATCGTTTCTTGTCACGACAGTCGACACTGGAAATCGACTCTGCGGGCTCTTTCCTCAGGTTGGAGTGGAGAAGAAAAAAAGAATTGGCTTTTCACGGACTTGACTAATCTGATCAGCGTCTTCACTCCTGACATGTGCTAACACTCAGATCGGATTACATCAATTATCAAACGCAGGCTCTCACTGTGTGTTTCTCTGTAATTACCAGTGAGGGTCAACACGCACCAACCAATCCGTTCCCTTTCAGTTCCTCCCAGGTTCACTGGTCCTCAGTCAGATGTTTTGACCTTCAAGACTTCCCACAGTGAAGACATTCACTCCTCATTTACTGCATCCTGCTGAGACGACGCTGGGCTGCACCGTGACGCTGCTGATAGTCTTAACTAATAAAAGAGTAGACCTACAATATGTTCAAGGGACTTACTACAAGACTTTCACGGCTTGAGGACTGTAAACTTTTTGTAAATATTTTTAATGTGTAGCCACATTGATGTTCTGGCGTATTATGTGATGTTTCATAATTATAGCGTTATTAGGAAGTCAGATTAATTGGTTGAGTAGTTACATAATTTTTGGTAGTACTACTAATTAAATTTAACTCTTTTTGTTGGTGCCTGTTTTATATTGCAGAGTCCAGTTCACTGTTTCTCCAAACTTTTGACTGATTTGACTGATGCAGAAACATCATTAAAGTCTGATATAATTAATTTGATATTTGTTTCAAGGACTGAACCATGTGGTAAAAAATATCTACTTTTCCAACAGATATTATGATTGTGATATGTAATATGACCCCATCAAAAACATCAACTACTTTAAAAAAATTATACGTAAAATTAAAAGTTAAGTTAAATACAGTAGATTAAGAATATGCTTTTATTAGACATTACATTTTGTTGTTTCCGTCTTTCAAAAAATGGAATTTAATAAGTTATCTACTATATTTCAAAAAAATAAGTATTGCTATAGTGTTTTGATATCATGGTGTGATCCACTTACACCAGACGTTGGAACTGGGAGTGACGTGAGTGACGTCGGATTCAAACATGTCGTTGTATCATGGACTAGTTACTAGCTATCGTTAGCAAATCCAGTTAATAACAATTACTCTACGTGGTGATTTGCTCATGTGAACAAAGTAGCAACATGTCCACGGATACAATTTCAACAGTACTATGTGTACGACTAAAAAAAAGTGTTTTTATTAGTGATGCGAATGGCAGCCATGTTGGAATCCTGTGTTGGAGTTTATGAGTTGAAAATCCGACTTGAGGCAGTGTTCCAGTTGAATGTTCCAACTAGGAACGTGGAAAGTCTGACCTAGCACAGCTAATGGAAAAGATGCACTGTAGTTCCCTCCCTTTTTTGAAGGGGCGTGGCCAATGGACATAGATGAAAATGCCTCTGCACGCAATTGGACAAACCTACAACCGATCAGACCAGTGATTGGTGTCAACAAATGATGGAAACATGTCAACAAATGCGGAGGGAGTCACTTAAAACGGAAACAACAGACAAATCTTCGGTGGCCGCCATGTTGGATGTACAGAAAAAGCTTCTAGATGTCGCTTCTTTGTCGTTAAATCTGCCTCTAACCAACCAAGGGAAAAACTCATATGTTATTGGTTCCCTTCATTAGGAGATTCTGTATTTGGCAAAGACGAGTCTGCAGAGTGAAATCAAACCTCTGGCAGACTGGCAGGTTGTGGCATCCAGGCTACAAGCCACCATCAGTAGCAGATAAAATCCTAACGATACCCATCCCTACATGAGAGTGATGTTATTTTTCTTCCTGGTTTAAATTCACTTCCTCTCTGCAATCGATCTGCAAAACGAGGAAAACCCTCAAATCACAGATCAGCGTGTTCCGCTCATGATAAAAGCAATAATCCCTCCTTTTCGGTCAATATCTGTGAAACAGAGAGAGGATGAGCCTGGCACAGTTTGTCTGATTGGCTTCACAGCTGAGGGCGCTGTGTCAGCCTGTTTTCTCTTCTGTCGATGATTAAAAACGATGATGGCTGCGATAGAGAGGCAAAAAGCACAGAAAATGGAGGAGGGACAGGAGGAGGGGAAGAGCGACAGAATGATGGGAAATGGAGATTGAAACACAGCAACACTGAGTCTATCACTCATAAATAAATAAGGTAAAGTACAGAGATGAAGGACATTCTGTCGCTGGAACAATGTTATACTTGAAGGTGCCAAAAATTTACCTTTTGACTGTCGGAGAAGATACAAAGTGAATTAAATAAAGAGCCCACATATTCCTTTTAAAATGTAATAATTTATATAACCACTTCCCCATGTGAACTACCTTTTCCGTCAATAGTCAAAAATGTAATAATTGTTTGTTTGTTTTTTTTGTTGTGTTGGATTTACATCAGAACCTGGAGCTGGGAGGTACGCCACCTCCGAGTTCACAGCTTTCCAGAGAAGTCGTGGACCAAAAAATGGAACGCCCCATCAGTGTACCATAGTCCTGTAAAGGTACATGTCTTTTAAGGTGTTAAATTGTACTGAAAGCTGAAGTTTGCATGCCTGATGGTTGTTTTCTTCTCCACTCCAGGTCTGATAGGGCTCCCCCTACAGTTTGGGGTTTCCATTGTCTACCTCTTCACCGTCCCTCCACCCTCTCCTGGCAGGTCAGCATCCGCTTTTCACGCTTCTGTGTTTTTCAATTCTCGCCATTCAAACAAAAATCCAGTCTGTTATTTACTCGTATGTGGCCTCTCGCTCAGTCAGACAGTCGTTTCCTCTTCCTCACTTCCTCCAACGACATTGTCTCTGCTTGTTTTTCCGCCTGCTCTGCCATGATGAACGTCTAAAATAACACTAACACTTGATCTTATGTGTGGTGTAGTGCTGCACAGCAATTCATGCTTCTTTCGAGACCTAAGACTCCATGAGACCTCCTGATTGTGAGGACTCTGAGTCGGTGGGTCAGGCTGGTCAGCTGCTAACAGACAAACAGCCATTAGGGGGCAGTGGAGACAACACAAGACAACCTGTCCTCCAACTCAAATTGGTCGTTTGAGTTGAGACCTCAAATCTGACCCATAGGAGTGCTTCCTAATGTACTGCCCCCAGTGGTAGGAGGAGATACAACACCAGTATTTTAAAAGGTTAGGGTTAGGGTTAAAAAAGAGACTTGGCTAGGCAGTAAGTTCCAGACAATGACAAATGAGTGCACGCATGAAATCAACGCCTCGTCGCAACTATTTCATGAAAACACCCAGCGTAGCAGGTTGCTGTTGCTTATGAGTTGACGCCGGATGCAATGCGACTTTGTCGCGCAACAAGTTTATATACAACGCCATTGCACAGGCACGATGGAAGAATAGGTGAATAGGTGAAGAATCGTGACTCCGCTCATAATGGGAAGGGAAACGTTAAATTTTTTTGTGTGTGGGCACTCGGAGCTCTATGACTCAAGTTGCTACATTCACGCTATCTCTTGTGGAAACGTCTGCAGAGAAGAAACCGCCGTCTTGTGTGGCTTCACAACATCGTATGGAGCCAGACACAACTTGGCGAGTTTCACCTTTTACGCCAGGAGCTCAGTATGGATGCGAACCACTTCCGCCAGACGAGCTGCTAATTTGGCGACTGGCTGGCTCGTATCCAGGCCAGGCCAGGGTGATACCAACTACCCCAATACAGGGGTTTCGTTGGGGCCGCGGAGCGTCTGCTCGTCATGTGAAAGTATCGTTGAAGCAGTTCTCATCCATACAGAGGCTCCCAGCAGATGTTTCCACAACAGAGAGAGCAACAATGCTTTGGATGATGGTGAAATTAAATGTCCATTACTACTGTTTAAAATACCATTTCACCCATCGTCCGGTCTGTACACAGCATTGGGTCGCCTATTTTTAAAAATGTAACTCTGGGTCACAATCAGCTGCTGCCGCAGTGACTTGGAGGACAGATTGGACAATTAACCATCACATTGACTCTAAAGCTGTTAGATTAGGGTGAAATTCCTGTGTAGTTCTGCTTTAAAGTGACTTTCATTAACGGGTATACAAATGAGTTTTTAAGAAAAAGGTCTACGCCCCCAGCAACAAGCAGTTGCTCCGTTTTAGGTTCACATTGGTGCTTCTATTTTTGAGTGTGTTTTTGTTTGTGTGTGCACCTCAAAGAACGTTTCATCTTTTCTTTTTTTTCTTTTCAAAGCTCAATGATGCTGAAAGCTGAATCCATGGATCCACACACACACACACACACACACGTGTTTGTGCTTCTGTCAAAGTGAGGACCCTCATAGATAAAATACATTCCCTAGCTCCTTACCCTAACCACAACTAGATGCCTAACCTTAACCCTAACCTAAACCCAATCCTAACCCTAACCCTAAAACCAGGTCTTAACCCTGAAAAAGCCCTTTAAAGGGGTGAAAAAAGTGAGGACCAGCCAAAATGTCCTCACTTTGTAGGGTTTATACGATGTTTGGTCCTCACCCTCTTGTCCTCAACAAGTACAAGAAAACACAGACTTTGCATTGACTTCCATTCACTTAGCCAGCCTAAAAAAAACACCTTATCACTAACCTTAACTTAACCACAATTCAAATCTTAGTCCTAAACTTAACTAGTTCCTCAGAAATGAGGCTCTGCCTTATTGGGACCAGGTTTTGGTCTCCGTGAGGACTATACTGGTCCGTGAGGACTATACTGGTCCTGAAAAAAATACAAGAACACACACACACACACACACACACACACACACAGTCTTTACAATGTGCTCTTGTCACACCCACACTCAGATTAAGTGACGCGTGTGTGAATGTGTGACTCACAGCAGGAGGCTAAAACCATGTTTGTACATACACACACACGCAGAACAACTCATCGCTACATCACCCGCTTTCTATTTCACAGCAATTTCACACGGACTTGCTGAATTCCTCGCATTCTTTGCTTGAAGAATTCTCCGATCTAAGATGAGACCTGACGAGGAGATAAATGATTCTGACAGGAATCTTCCGCAGAAGAGCATCTTTAAGTCTAAACCAGAATTTAAAATGAGCTGCGACTCGCTGCCGACTCAGTAGGAGGAGCTCTGTCGCACTCGCATGTGCACAAACAAACAAACAAACAAACTCTTTCCCTTCGCATGAATATTTAACAGGGAGAGAAGGAAATAATTCCTGCGTCTGCAGCTTTTGCCGTGTGCTGCAGTGGATTTCTCACCTGAAAGTGAGGTGCGAGAGAGAAAATAAAAACCTCAAATAAAAGAGCTTTTTCTTTGCTTCAGTGTAGATTTGTCTCTGTTTACACACATCGGGAATGTATTTTAAAGTCAGATTCTCCTGTGTAAGTCTAAACCCACTTCCTGTCACCAAACATTTTTTAAAATTTTCCCCACATGTGAATTGCCTCATGCGTTTTGCACATAATTATTCTACATTCGGTCAAGACACTGGTTAATTGTGAAGAAGTTTAACTTTAGAAAACTTGTTCCACCTTGTTTCTATCCACCATGATGAATTGTGAGCCGTGGGCTGAAGCAGAAACTGTGTTTTCTCTCGTACGTGGATGCAAATCACACAAAAAAACATGGGCACATGAACATGTTAACCTTCTTCTACACAGTAACGTTTACAGTGTGAAATGTAACACCAGCTCAACTCTATTTGTGTTGAATTTTACTCACTTCATTTTAATAAAACACTCATTTTCTTTTTTTTTTTTCTTTCTCATTTAGTCCTATTTTAACAATGTGTTTCTGTGTATATACCAGAACAATATAAGTCTCTGTGTTTTCCCAAATAGTTATAGATTTAAAGAACCAAATTTATTAATTTATTGTCACTATAAAACTGTTAGAGTTACTACGTATTATTATGGGATGGGAGCAAGACATGAAGAAATAGCCTCAGATAGCCTAGCATGATCACACTAGCATGTTTAGCTAGTATTTATTTTACTTGTGTTTTATGGTATTTAATGTTACTGTAAATTACTTTGGGTAACTGCGTTGCTTTTTAAATGTGCTCTAAATAAAGTGGAATGGATTGGATTGGATTGGATTGGATTGTATAGTTGCTACAGACAGCTGAGGTATTGGTGCGTTCCCCTTGTAGTCTGAAGTCTGAATTTTCAATTTTGATTTCCAACTCGGAAAGTCGGTAATATTGCCTCAATAGTACAAAGTTCACTTATTATTGAATGCTAATACTAACAATTGCTAACCGTGGCTAGCCGTATTTATGTTCTCAACTGGAATGTGGTCGATTCGTAGGTAACTTCACTCCCAGGTCCAAATTCCGACTTCTGAAGTAAATAGAATGTAGTCACACTTAGCATACGCACAACAAATCGGGTCTGTATTCTTATATACTGTAGCTACTAATAAGGTAAAAGGTGGCCTAGTCGCCACCTAGTGTAGCAGAGGAGGATATTTACGCTTCCTATCCTGGGACAACAGATGAAAAATTAGCTTGTAGCTGACTCTGGTGCAGCCACAAAAATGCACATTGCCTCCGCCAACTTAACGACTACATAAATAGTGCGATTCCCAGTTAGTGCTTGTATACAGAGACAAGAACAGAAGAACAATTCAATGTTGAAGTCGAGCTAAAATTGTAGTGTGACGCTGCGTTCCATTTATGTCAGAGTTCGGAACTGGGATTGACGTCTCCTCTGAGTTGACCGCGTTCCTTGAGAACAAACTCCACGGACAAACATATAACACGACTATGTTTACAACTGATTTACTGTGAAACAAATAAGTGAGATTAACAGTAAAAGTAGCTGTGTTTGTATGGGTGGCAGCCATCTTGGTGAGTTTGGCCCAAAGTTCTAAGGTCATGACTTCACTGTGCAGGGAAACATACCGTGACTGTTGCAGCGCGACGTCTCCACCAGCTTGTTGTCTTGGTCGTAGCACGCCATGGCCTGGAAGCGGTAGCCCTGTCCACACTCCTTGACGTCTCCCTGGACCTTCAGTCCCAGGACGCTCTCCGCTCTGCCGCCCTCGGGCAGGATGCAGTCGGACCAGTTCCCCACCGGCTGGGCGTTGTACTTGTCGCAGGGACAGTACTGGGTCTCGCTCAGCGGGTACATCTGCGTGTTCTTGCACTTGTCTTTCTTCTTGCTCCTCCCTGATGGAGTGGAGAGGAACGGAGATGAGAAAGAGTGACTCCACGTGGGGGATCTGTGGCCTTGTTGGGCTCAGTTATGCAGGTGGCCACACTGAAACATGAGATCTTTATGGTACACAGAAAAATTATTTAAAATGTTTAATTACAAAACACGGCAGTAACACAGCTGTAATACGGCAGTAACATGAGATAACCATCTGTAAAACACTCTTTTTTGTACTAAGTTAGTACTCCGTGCTGCCGTCTCCATCGTCTCACCATTGATTCATTGATGCCAAGCTCACGTGCAGCAGCTCTGTTTCCTTCTCCGACAGCCAAATCCATCGCCTTTAACTTAAAAGCTGCATCATAAGCATTTCTTCATGTGTTATCCGTGACGAGGGTGTGTACATGAAGCGCAAAAACACAATGAAACTAGCGTCTTCCTCGCTGCATTACAGTATCTCTTCAACCTGTCTGTCTTGGTCTTGCACTGCTCGGGCGCCCTCTGGTGGCCGTAAATGTCCATTCAGATTCAGAAAACTTTATTTATCCCGATGGGGCGATTAACTTAAAAGCTGCATCATAAGCATTTCTTCGTGTGTTATCCGTGACGAGGGTGTGTACATGAAGCGCAAAAACACAATTAAACTAGCGTCTTCCTCGCTGCATTACAGTATCTCTTCAACCTGTCTGTCTTGGTCTTGCACTGCTCGAGCGCCCTCTGGTGGCCATAAATGTCCATTCAGATTCAGAAAACTTTATTTATCCCGATGGGGCGATTGAGGAAATCATGAAAATCCATAAATAAGCCGCATCACTTTATAAGCCGCAGGGGTCAAAGCGTGGGAAAAAAGTAGAGGCTTATAGAGCGGAATATACGGTACATCAGAAAAGACTCCTATTCTATGTTCACACATAGTATTGTCCAATACTCCAGAAGCAGAAGCTTCTGCCACCATCCGGCTCATTGTCCTCCTCTTGTAAATCATTTCTGTTCATTATTCTCTTTTGGAAAAAACAGAAACGCATCAAACAAATCGATCACCGATCCGAAAGACAGAACGGAATAATCCAGCCCTCGTGTTCGGAAAGAAACGGCCTATATCGGACCAGGGTTTTTGGATCGGCACGTTTACATGACATATTATTTTAATTCCAATTACTCGTGTCCATGGAAACGTAGCTATTGACTGCGATAGAGACCCTGTAAGAGAGATTTGTGGTAAATAAAACATCTTCGTCTTAACACGACAACAACTCTGGATGTTTCCGTTAGAATTATACAGCAAAAATGAATTTATGACTGTTAACTGAGTGGAAAAATGCTCAGTAAATGGTGGATTCAAGAATGTGATTTATGTAGATTTTGCGAGGAAGAGGAGGAGGAGTCCATTTTGAAAAATGTATCATTGACGTTAATGTTAATTTCTATAGCTGTAACTGTAATTTCTTAAGAGACGATAAAGGAAGGAAAATATTTAGTTATATATATATATATTATGACAGGGAAAGCTTATATATATATAGCCACAAAAAGACAACTGTTTTACAAAAAGGATGTTGGAAACAGAAACACGTCTTTTGTTTTTCTTTGATTATTGTTGTTTTGTTTGTGTAATAATTTAAAAAAACATTATTATTCTTTTACCCTCAGACCCGTGAAGCCTCGTTCATTAACCGAAAAAGAAGATTTTCCTCGTGGCACTTAATCATCTGGTTGTTTCTTGTTTAGCCGAGTTAAAGTAATTCCACTTAATGTCTGCGACAAACGCTTCCTGCAGAACAGAGACGTGTATCTGAGCCGCTCACTGCTGTGGAACAGCATGTTATCATTTCCCTGTAAAGGTCACTTTGATCAGCAGCAAGGCTTTTACCATCAATTTAAAGGTGCAGTCTGCCGCGTTCTGCCTCACAGGAAACACATTTTTAATGATCAAAACACATATTTGTGTGTTATACAGCAGCTTTAGACGTGAGTTTACAAGAAATTAATCAAATATGTAAGCGTACATTGTAATTAAGAGGTTAATTAAGATTCAGATTGTCGAACCAGTTCACTATTTTGACTGTTTGTAACTGACTACCCATGTTTTTGTTTGGTAAAACTCCGATTTTTGCCTGAACTTTGCTCGTTTTGCATTTAAAACCCACAAACAGCATATTTAGGATTTGGCAGAAATTAAAGATGAAATATTTACATGAAGTGTAAAAACTGTAGGGTCAGCTCTGGAGAGGCGGCCATTTTGGACCACCATGTTTTTACAGTAGCTCACAATGGACAAACTAAACATGTTGTGATATGTAACACACTATACTGTATATTTAATATTCAGCTGGAACATGAAACTTCAACAGAAAATATTAAAATAAATCTAAACACTGTACCTTCAGAAAAGGATACATTTTAGACATTTCTCTTGTTTTCTGGTGAAAAGACAAAATATCAAGAAAATTATGCGATACATTGATACAAGAATAGTGCAGTAATGTTATGCGGAAAAAAAGTCGGCTTTTTCTCATAATATTTCAACTTTATTCTCATGAAATTGTCATATTATGAGAAAAAGCCGTAATATCATTTCCAAGCAAAGGATTGTATGTCTAGTGAAGTTATACTTAGTTTTGAGCACAAATAATGAAATACTTCATCATTTTTAATAAAGATTATGGATCTAGAAGGAGTGGAACTCTGTGGCAGCGCCACATACAGGCCTGGCTCATTCATTACAGTTTAGAGTCGTTTTGAGGGGTTTTGTGTGGATTTTTGAAGACACTTTTGAATGAATTTTATAAACTACGTATACCTTTAAAAGAAAGTACATTTGTGCTACTGACCTTGAGAAAAGGATACATTTGCTTTTGTGTTTAGAACTGAGACATTGATGATAATAACTGTAGAAATTTGGATGAAACCAAAATAAATCCCTGCCTTTTTCTGTGTGTGATTTAAACCTCAGAACAACAGTTCTGCCTCAGCATGTTTGTTCATACTGTATGTAACTGCATGACCGGCTTTTTTTAAAAAAAACCTGTAGGAGAAAGTGTCAAAAAAAGACACTCAACTTTTCACGCGGGGGAGAAAAATAAAAGCCTTTCAAAACCACTCTGTCACGGTCTGTCGTTGACTTTTCCACCGCCTCCAGGTCGGGGAACATCTTGTGGAGGAGCATTTATGTGTTGCACCACTTTCGTCATTCCGCTTTTACGGCGCCGATGCACACGGCGACTCTCTGGGGACACGCTGATGGATAACAAAGGCTGAGGAGTTATTTCAGATTTGTTGCTTTAATCCCACTGGAGCGTTTAGCCGGCAAGAACTATCTGAGCAGATTTATGAGCCCGCGTTTCACTTTACTGCCACTCTCTTGGAGAGTTGCCCGCCCAACATTACACCCCAAAATTGCTTTGTACCTCATCAACGACTGTGCATATACGTGTACGCTGCTCTGAAATGATTCCTCACAAACACCGTAGGAGCCGTCGCTGCCGTTGTGTTCTCACCAATCAGCGTCCTCTTCCTGGTGCGGACGCCCACGCAGTCGGCGGTGCAGGACGAGAACTTGGACCAGTTGGTGAGCTGGCAGTCGTCCTGGCAGGGAAGCTGACAGCGCTGAGTGATGGCCGGCATGGCCTTGGCAAACTTCAGACACTGGCCGATGTCGGCCTGCGTCCCGTCCAGCTGGCGACAGGACACGGCTGCAAGACAAGGTCAAAGAGGTCGCGTCAAACGGGGGTCTATCGACCGGGTCTAACAGAGTGACTGATTTAAGTGAAACACCAGAGGAAAGCCTGCTACTGACTACGACACCTGAACATTTCGATTCGAAATACTTTCCTAAAGGTGTTAAATTACAACTACTGAAGGAAAAATCGCTTTTGAGAATAAAGTCACCAGAAAATAAGTCACAATATTACCAGGAAAAGTTGGAATATTACAAGAAAAAAGTCACAATATTACAAGAAGAAGTCGGAATATTACGAGAAAATAGGTCACCATATTACAAGAAGAAGTCGGAATATTACGAGAAAAAAAGTCACAATATTACAAGAAGAAGTCGGAATATTACGAGAAAATAAGTCACAATATTACAAGAAGAAGTCGGAATATTACGAGAAAAAAGTCACAATATTACAAGAAGAAGTCGGAATATTACGAGAAAAAAAGTCACAACATTACAAGAAGAAGTCGGAATATTATGAAAAAAAAAGTCACAACATTACAAGAAGAAGTTGGAATATTATGAAAAAAAAGTCACAATATTACAAGAAGAAGTCGGAATATTATGAAAAAAAAGTCACAACATTACAAGAAGTCGGAATATTACGAGAAAAAAGTTGGAAATTGCAAGAATTAAGTTGTACTATTACAAGAGCAAAGTTTTACTATTACGAGAATAAAGTCTTAATGTTATGAAAAGGTCACATATTACAAGAAAAACATGACAAAAAAAGTTAGACTATTATAAAGTTGTAATGTTATGAATAAAAAGTCATTACAAGAATTACAAGAATAAAGTCAGTATGTTGTAACACACTGACTAAAAGTTGTCATAAAGTTGTAATATTATGCAAAAAAAAGTCATAACATTCAGCAAAAAAAAGAAAGTCAAAACATTATGAGTATAAAGTTTTTTGAAGAAAACATCATAATGTTAGACAAAACATTTTAACATTACAAGAAGTTTTAATGCCACAAGTCCTAATATTCTAAATTTATTATATAAGAAGATAAAGATCAGCCACTGGTCTCAGGTCACATGGTCTCGGGTCACATGGTCTCAGGTCACATGGTCTCAGGTCACATGGTCTCAGCACACAGTCCGATTGCAGGACACGCTAACACGCTAATCAAGGACCGATTGCTCATGAGCTAAAGAGTTGCTGGTGCGTTTCCCTCATGCTTTCCCGTCTTCATGCTAAGCTACGCTAATCTACTCCCGACTTTACCTGTGATTCTTTAGTTACATCAGAAACAGATCAGAATAGGCTTTTATTGCCAAGTACATTCACACATACAAGGAATTTTACCTGGTGCTATGGTGCATTTAAATAGAATAAAACAAAATTAAAATAGAAAAGCTGGTATTAATATATACTTGTCTGTAATGTTGACAACGTTAGCGTAGACACTACATCTGTTATCCCACTCAGCTGACACATAAAATCACTCTGATATGTAAAATACTACGGATTATGGATTTTCCTGCTCAGATTAGATCTCAGATCTGAGGTTAAGTCACAAACGCAGACTTGTTTCGTCGGTTTTGTCCTTTGACTTTCATCATCTCATTCTTCTCTCTTTCAATAAAGACTATTACTGCTGCTGCTGTAATATTTCTTCTTCTGGTGATGCAGACGTTTGTCCCCCGGAGAAAAATCAATCTCTACTCACAGTTTTGCTGGAACCCTCCCCGTGGGCACTGCTGTCGGTCTGGTGCGTGAGGTCACATCTGACCTTGCACCACCCACACGTGTGAGCACATGTGTGTAATTTATAAACAAGAAGAAGAAGACAGAGGGATGATTGTCCGTGTTTTTAAACAGGCTGATTTTGTTTAAACGGAGGTGTCGGCCTCACTTTGTGGTGATTCTGATGTGAAGGAGGATGTGGTGTGTGTTTCTGGGTAAATTAGGTTAAGGCTGTGTTTAAACCTCCATCTGCAGGTCCAGATGCAGCGCAATGAGTCAAAAATGTGATTTACACTGGTGTGTATCTGCTTCACTGATGATGCCGAGGGAAATAAGAAGAGACTGGTGTGTGTGTGTTCCTGTACTTGCTGCAGAGTGAGGACCAAAAATCGTATAAACGCCTACAAAGTGAGGACATTTTATGAAAGTGAGGACATTTTATGAAAGTGAGGACATCTTGTCTGGTCCTCACTTTTTTTCACCCCTTTAAAGGGCTTTTTCCAGGGTTAAGACCTGGTTTTAGGGTTAGGGTTAGGCAATTAGTTGTGATGGCTAAGGTTAGGGTAAAAGGCTAGGCAATGTATTATGTATATGAGGGTCCTCACTATGATAGAATGCAAACATGTGTGTGTAGCTGGTATTCCTTATGTTGTGGGGACCTAAATCTGTATCCACAGTCACATTATGGGGACTTGTCCTCCTTATGGGGACAAAAGGTCCCCATAACGTAAATGACTCCATTTTAAGGCGAAGACATGTTTTAAAGTTAGGTTAAGGTTAGAGTAAGTCTGCAGGAAACGAATGGAAGTCAATGTAATGTCCTCTCAAGTCATGGAAACCAGTGTGTGTGTGTGTTCTTGTACTTGCCGCAGAGTGAGGACCAAAAATCATATAAACAACTACAAAGTGAGAACATTTTGACAAAGTGAGGACATTTTGTCTGGTCCTCACTTCTTTAATGGGCTTTTTCAGGGTTAAGACCTGGTTTTAAGGTTAGGGTTAGGTCCTCACTTTGATAGAAGTGCAAACGTGTGTGTGTGTGTGTGTGTTGCACCTCTGGTTTGAAGGCCTGGTCCACAGGTTTCCTGTGCAGCAGGACTGTCCTGTCTGAGAAACCACGGCACCAGCTGGCACTTCCTCCATTTGTGTGTTTTCCACCTGGAACACATCAGGACAGTGAATTCACGTCAGTGTAAGGCAAGTTTATTTTTACAGCACGATTCATACACAAGGCAACTTAAAGTGATTTACAAAAGGCACAGAAATACACCAAGGAAAATCACAGAATAAAACCAAGACATCAGCCTTAAAATTCAAATAGACATTAAGATCATAAGCAATAAAAGTGATTTTTTGCCAGTAAAAGTGCATTTAAAGGACAACCAGTCAGATATGACATCAACAGCTGGAAAAATGAACGGAACCGGTGCTGGATTCAACCTGTCAGAGTTCACTGTCACTTTAAATCCACGAAGATTGACCAATGTATTGCAAAACTTGACAAACTGAATATATCTGGTCCTTATAATGTCCCCAACATGCTTTTTACCTGTTTGTGAAGAGATGGAGAGGACATTATTCCAGAGCTGCAGTGTCTTAACAACTTCCTGATCAATGTGCCTTCATCTGATTCCAGAGAGTCACTGAAAGTTTACAACAAATGGACCCAAATCTGGCTTTGACACAAACATTCAACTCTGGAGACTGCTGGCTAAAGATGGTGGTGTTGTCACTGGAAGGGCAAGTGTCACATTGCTGTGTTAGTGTTGCTGTGTTAGCGTTGCTGTGTTAGCGCTGCTGTGTTAGCATGGCTGATTTAGCACGGCTGTGTTAGCACTGCTGTGTTAGCATTGCTGTGTTAGTGTTGCTGTGTTAGCATGGCTGATTTAGCACTGCTGTGTTAGCATTGCTGTGTTAGTGTTGCTTTGTTAGCAGTGCTGTGTTAGCATGGCTGATTTAGCACTGCTGTGTAAGCGTTGCTGTGTTAGCATTGCTGTGTTAGTGTTGCTGTGTAAGTGTTGCTTTGTTAGCATTGCTGTGTTAGCATGGCTGATTTAGCACTGCTGTGTTAGCATTGATGTGTTAGTGTTGCTGTGTAAGTGTTGCTTTGTTAGCAGTGCTGTGTTAGCATGGCTGATTTAGCACTGCTGTGTTAGCGTTGCTGTGTTAGCATTGCTGTGTTAGTGTTGCTGTGTAAGTGTTGCTTTGTTAGCATTGCTGTGTTAGCATGGCTGATTTAGCACTGCTGTGTTAGCATTGATGTGTTAGTGTTGCTGTGTAAGCATTGCTTTGTTAGCAGTGCTGTGTTAGCGTGGCTGATTTAGCACTGCTGTGTAAGCGTTGCTGTGTTAGCGTTTGGGTGTTAGTGCTGCTGTATTAGCATTGCTGAGTTAGTGCTGCTATGTAAACGTTGCTGCGTTAACGCTACTGTGTTAGCGTTGCTGTGCAGACTAGCTCTTGGTAAATCTAGTCTGAGTCCATGATTTAAATATGTTGCTCGTGTTTGTTCCCACTGCTCCCTTTTCTTCTTCTTTGCTCACTGTGAGTTTCACGTTTCATAGCAGTGATTCACCTCCACCGTGTCTCTGGATCTGTGGAGATCCTGTAAAATCTTCTTCTGTTAGCCTGTTAGCCTGTTAGCCTGTCTCCAATTGTTTTGGCCCAACATCTATCCACCAAACATCCGGAGAAAAGACGAGTTTTCTGACATATTGTCTGAATTACAGTCCATGTTGTCTAGTTTATACTGTATGTATACAGAAGTGAACAGTGCCATTTTACTGCCAGAAGGGGGCGTTACCTTGGTTGCGTGCTCGCCAAATCTGCCAACAAGGATGTCAAATCTCAGTTTGACATTCAGAATCATGGAATTACTCATGGGTTTACTTCACCTGAAACCTGGACACACACTGGGAACCTCACAGTCCTTTTCCTCCTCCAGAACCTCTGGACAGTCCTGTCCTCCGTTGGACGGCACCTGGATGATGAGACGTTTCCTCGAATGTTTTCTCTTCACTATGTTTCCAGCTGTAGAGACGAACAAACACAGTCACACAGTTAACTATTTGTAACACGACTGAATGGTGACAACACCTTTTCCTTATAAAACAAAACCTCAGTCATACAAACTAACAACACTGCAGCTGATGTTATATTTTGAGTATTTTTTAGAAGTTTACATCCTCTCTGTGTCCTTTTCTAGGGGCTGGGTCCTAATTTCTACATTTGTGTGTGAGCAGATGTCTGATATGGTCCACTTCGGCACTGGTCCACATGGATACGTCGGCACACACCTCTAGTCTGATCGTACTTAGACAAATCCTTGCAAACACCTCCAGTTTGGTTCCGTATCAGGTGACTGAACATTCTTCCTGTTCTGGTCCACTTGGTGGCACACATTTGTTTTGGTCATAAGACGGTGAACGTCACAATCAGCCGCTAATCTTTTGGACCTCAAACCAATACAGGCTATCTAAAAGGGGTAGTTCCATTTTTTTGCAGTGTGGTTGGATAGGATACGGACACCTAAAAAAACAGGCTGCCGAGAGGAAACGAGGAAAAAAGTCTTATGGTGCTTTTCCACGACACACTTCCAGCATGGCTCGGCTCTACTCGGGTTGGTATCAGACAAGTCATTTTCCATGACTTCGGAGTTGTCATAGAAACAGCTGTGACGACACAAATACACAAACTAGTGACGGTCAAAGCAGTAGTTTTCTTTGTAGTGAATCATTTTCCTCAGTTTTTTTAAACAGATGAGTTCACTGAATGGTTCAGTACTTCCTGACTCCGTCTGACACAGTCGCTGAAGTGAAATACGGCTGAACGGCTTGTGATTGGGCTCACCATCTCCGTCTTTCAGCAGTGCTGTCGCTAAATACACCAGACTCCTCTGTTAAATATGGACATTTTACAAATGTCCTTGTTAAATGTTGCAGATTAACGCATGTTTTCAGGATTTTCAAGTCT
Organism: Brachirus orientalis; assembly: GCA_016785285.1. Lineage (NCBI taxonomy): Eukaryota > Metazoa > Chordata > Actinopteri > Pleuronectiformes > Soleidae > Brachirus > Brachirus orientalis. The sequence goes on along the minus strand of JAFBJR010001672.1, from coordinate 7,043 downwards.
TTTTAACTCATCTACAGTTCAACATTGTTGATTCTTGTGTCGGACGTCACGCTCGTGACTCTTCCAGTGACGACGCTCTCTGACCAATCAGTGGCCGGCAGTCTGTCCACGTCACATTTTAGTATTAGCCTACCTCCACAGAGCAGGTACTAAAAAAGGGACCAGGTACCAGGTTCTATCACTAATGGAAAAGCAGAAAAAACTAATAGAGTTGAGATGTGCTGAACCAAGCCATGCTGGAACTGTATAGTGGAAAAGTGCCATTACTTTTTGCCACATTATTACCAAACCAAAAAGCCTTTATTTAAACAGACTCTGCATATGTTTATCTGTGCTTTTTCTGGTGAAGCTCTTTGCACATTGTATAATGACAATAAATGTGTTCTATTCTATTCTTTTCTGCTCTATTTTATGTGGAGAAGCTGTGAAAATTGTCAAGATGACAAAGCTAACAGTTGCTCTGCTGATATTCAATGAAGAATGGACTCAGAGACTAATATTACCAAATGTAATGAATTGCTGTCACAGAAAACAGGGTCGTCTGATTAGTCGTGATATCAAAACAACAATGATTTTAAAAACATATATATAAATATATATATATTAATAATAATAATGATAAAAAATCCCATTAGACATTGACTCAGATTAAATTGATGGCGTTTACATGTGTGGAGGTGCCCTCGAGTCGTTCATTAGGATGGAACGAGTCTCTGGATGATCCTGAACTCACCTCTGAATCTTCATATGAGGTGTGAGTGTGTGTGTGTTCCAGCTATTAGTCATGTTGTGAGGACCTTAATCTGTTTCCACAGTAACATTATGGGGACTTGTCTTCCTGTCCCCATCACATAAGTTTCTATATTTTAAGGTGAAGACATGTTTTAAAGTTAGGCTGAGGTCAGGGTTCGGTTAAGGTTAGGGTCAGGGTCAGGGTCAGGTTAGGAGCTGTTAGTCAGTGTAATGTCCTCTGAAGTCATGGAAACCAGACTGTGTGTGTGATTCTCTGCACAAGGTGAAGATATCAACAACATCACATTAAAATGCGCGGCCACAGGCGCGGCGTGTTCAGAGGGAAGAGATTTACGTCCGCGTGTCAAATGAGGAGGTCATCAAAATATGGACCATAATGATTTTCACTCGTAAATCAATATAATAACATTTTCCACCATGGCTGCTGCTGCTGCTGCTGCTCTGATGTCCAGACAGTGACTGCACAACAGAGGTGACCTCATCTGAACATTTTACTTTCCACAGCATGAAAACAAAACAACGGTTTTGTTCTTGTTGTCTGCTGTCGTTACCAGGTGTTTATGACCGAGGTCAGAACTCAAAAAGACAATCTGTCACAGTGAACATGTAATAAGACATGAATGCATGTGGTCGTTCATGTGTTTACGTGGTCGTTCATGTGTTTACGTGGTCGTTCATGTGTCTGATTCTGTCACCTTTTTTATTAGAAATACATTTACCTGTTCAGACTTGAGGGGAAGTTCACATGTGAACCTTATGGACTCATTTGAGTCCAAAATGTACAGAATAAAAGAGACTGATGAGATGAGGTGAGATGAGGTGAGGTGAGGTGAGGTGAGGTGAGATGAGATGAGATGAGATGAGATGAGGCAGGGTGAGGTGAGGTGAGGTGAGGTGAGGTGAGGTGAGGTGAGGTGAGGTGAGGTGAGGTGAGGTGAGGTGAGGTGAGGTGAGGTGAGGTGAGGTGAGGTGAGGTGAGGTGAGGTGAGGTGAGGTGAGGTGAGGTGAGGTGAGGTGAGGTGAGGTGAGGTGAGGTGAGGTGAGATGAGATGAGATGAGATGAGATGAGATGAGATGAGATGAGGTGAGGTGAGGTGAGGTGAGATGAGGTGAGATGAGATGAGGTGTGATAATGTATAGTAAAATAGGATATAAGGATGTTAAAATGGCCCTATAGAACTCCAGTAGTGGACGTTACACGTCACAGAAAGTCCACGTATGTGTGGACGTCCTGCACGTCCTTCATGTATGTTGTATGTTGATTAAAAGTGATGTTTGAATGAACAGTCGAGGACAAGCCTACAAACAAGAGAGGAGAACATTTCAGCCGATCCAACAGAGTTGGAGCTCTGCCATGAAAAACACAGTCACGGTCAGGGGACAAGGCGCAGAGACGGGAGTCCACATGTGCTAGTTACGTAACTAAACTGGACTTTTAAAAGGGTTGGCTCAAGCACAGGTAAACAGAGAAGCCCTTCTTTCTCAGAAGTGACTGAAGTGTTTGTTGTGACACTTTAGTGATGTTTAGATACAGGAAGGACACGGGGACACACCAAAAAACATCAGACATTTGATTTTCCACTAAATGTCCTCTGTAAAAGGTTCGGTTCTTCACGTTTTTTTCACCCCTACTGTCCACCCCTTGTCTCTAATTTGAAATCCAGTCCTAACTAATGTGTTATTTGTACTTGGTGACTCAACGAAACCACATTAATAAACATGACTTGATTTGACATCAGTCTTGTTGTGGGCGACTCATGTTTGTGTCACTGTACCTTCATCACAGGAAGCAGGACACGGCGTCCAGTCGCTGAACGGGGTGACGATGCAGTCCTTCTTACAGGGAAGCTGACACGGCCGCACCGTGCTGGGCCGAGGGCCGTCTGGACACCTGAGACACACAGAGAGACACACAGACACACAGAGAGGGACACACAGACACAGACACACACAGAGACACAGAGAGGGACACAGAGGGACACAGAGAGACACACAGAGGGACACAGAGACACACAGAGAGACACAGAGAGGGACACAGAGGGACACAGAGACACACAGAGAGACACAGAGAGACACACAGAGAGACACAGAGACACACAGAGAGACACACAGAGGGACAGAGAGGGACAGAGAGACACACAGAGAGACACAGAGGGACAGAGAGACACACAGAGAGACACAGAGAGACACACAGAGGGACACAGAGACACACAGAGGGACACAGAGGGACAGAGAGACACACAGAGACACACAGAGGGACAGAGAGACACACAGAGAGACACACAGAGAGACACAGAGACACACAGAGAGACACAGAGAGACACACAGAGGGACACACAGACACACAGAGAGGGACACACAGACACAGACACACAGAGAGGGACACAGAGACACACAGAGGGACACAGAGAGACACACAGAGGGACAGAGAGACACACAGAGGGACACAGAGAGACACACAGAGAGGGACAGAGAGACACAGAGGGACAGAGAGACACAGAGGGACAGAGAGACACAGAGGGACAGAGAGGGACAGAGACACAGAGGGACAGAGAGACACAGAGAGGGACACAGAGGGACACAGAGAGACACACAGACACACAGAGAGGGACACACAGACACAGACACACAGAGAGACACACAGAGGGACACAGAGACACACAGAGAGACACAGAGGGACACAGAGACACACAGAGGGACAGAGAGACACACAGAGAGACACAGAGAGGGACACAGAGGGACACAGAGAGGGACACAGAGGGACAGAGAGGGACACAGAGGGACAGAGAGACACAGAGGGACAGAGAGAGAGACACAACTCAGCAGCAGTGACTGACGTGTCAGAGAGGAAACACTGGATTATACAGGTCATATGGGAGACACTTGTCCTCCATAAAACATTATGATTATGGCTGAATATCACCTCATGGGGGAAAAAACCACCTGAGGTGAGAGAAGGAAGAGCAATAAAAACAACTTTAGTCTCAGAATTACATTCAGAAAAGGATTTTTTTAAACTAGAAAAACCCGTCAAACCACTTAATACCTAAACTAAATCACAATTTTTTTCGTAAAGATGAAAAAAGTATATTCTTAACAAACCACTTTGGAGAAAATGCATCTTAAATGTACAGTATTTTACAGTCATTTGGAGATTTTTATGACCGACATGCAGCACCGTTATGGCCCAACAGAGGTTCATAATATGTAAATGTACGTGAAATATAATCTTAACAACAGTTTCAAAGGCAAATTAAGTGTCCAAATTCATCTCTACTGATGACCTTTGCTGGTAAATACCTGTTTTTTGTGACTGTGTTTCATGAATATGAATGAATTATTTGTTTAACGTTATCTGACGTCATGAACTGATGTACGGATGGTTTATTAAAACTGAGGCGTAAACGTTTTTATTTGGTGAGTCCTGACATTTGAAACAGAAATATGAAGCTGCATTACAGCTTGAATAATAAATATCACGCTGCGCCATCCATCAGCGAACTGCGTCTGAATACAGAATGTAATTATTCCAGGCACAATCTGGGGCAATAACAAGCGAGGAAAAACCTCTGCAATCACATCCACTTTATGACTGATGTGAGTGACAGCACGTCCACGGAGGAGACGAGGAGACGGATCGTGGTCCCACAGCAGAGCAGGAAACCTTCTGTATGAGGAGGCGTCTTACTTTAAAGGTACAGAAGATGATACACAGATTATTAATCTGCCGATTACCTTGTTCGCCAAGAAGAAAACTGTTGGAATACTAACCAAAAATCTTGAAAATATTACAAAATTCCTGACAATATGATGTCAAAATGCTTCCCACTTCTCTTATCACCTAATTATCAATGAATTAGTCATGCATCCATTACCACAAGGTGGCGGCATTGGCGAGCATTTGGTTGGTTGACTGCATGTGTTTGGAGAAGTAAAATAATCTATGAGGTTCCTTGAATGCATCTTAGAGCGTCTACTTTAAGCGCAACACTTTAAGGTCACGGGGCAAAATTTTAAAAAGTACTAAAAAAAAAAAGGATTTTTGGAAAAAAAAACTGTGATAAATTTGTGATCGTGAATAAATCCTTTTCCACCCAAATAACCAGGAACTCATTTACCAGGATAAACAGTTTGGATCAAAACTCGTCTCCCGTGTTCTCGTCCACCTCAGGAACCCAACGCAGCTTTTAGTCAGTTAAAAAGAAGATGATTTATCTCTTTATAAACACTGTCTGATTCTGAAACAAATATGTCATAAAGTCTGAGCATCGAGCTCCTTCAACTACACACATTTATCGAATTAATCACATTTTCTTTAGTGTCAGTGTTAGTGTGTCGTCCAAAACATGGTTGTTTGTACACATTAACATCAAACATCAAAATAACTGCTTTAAAATATCATGGTTTAAGTTCTCCTAAATGTTAATAATCTCCTAATGTTTCTTCTTTATAAATAATATTTAATTCTGTCCCTGGATCTTGAAGCAGCACTGTAAAAAAGTAGTAGTATAGCTCCAAATCCTTTCCCAACTAAATGCACGAGCGTCTCTGAATGCATCTCGTAGCCACTCCCCCCAACACTCCGGAGTTTGAAATTTAAAGTCTGTCCTGCAGGTTTGGGTTGATCGCTGTTGCTGCCTGATCTGGACCAGAATCTCGATTTGTTCTAACAGATTTGCAAAATGTGTAGAACAAACTCTACAAGGTTTCTCGTTAGCGGAGAAGTTAGTTTGTACAAAAGACTATCTCCAAGGATAAGTGCAATTTTACTTCAACTGCCTTTTCACTGATTATTTTAGCTTTATTTCAAGCAAAATTGGCAAACTCAGCCATTGGACACGATCACAAACAGTGTCCTCTGATGCCAAGAGGTTGTAAATGTCCTCCAGGAGCTGATTAATCAGCTGAAACTAATAATCGGTTGGCAAGATTTCTTTGTTGGTCTTGGTGGTCAATAACTGCAGAATTTGCACAGTGAGGCATAAAGTAAATCAAGTGATTTGAGAGAAAAACGACACGACTGCAGCTTGAGGAACACACCAGGCTCCTCCAGGCTAAAGCCAGCAGAACATCAGAACGTCGTCAGCGTAGACACCCATTTGTTTTACGTGGATTTGACTCTCTGTACGTGACAATCCTCCTGATACGAGGCTGAGGTTTGTTGAACAGGGTTCCTGATTAATCTTCATTACCGCGTGCATACGAGTGATCCGGCGTCTTATAATCTTATCTGTGAGACACTGCGTCCCCCCCCCCCCCCCGTCCTCACAGCCAGACGCTGCCGCTCTGCTTCCTCATGTGTGGACGACTCAACCATCATCAGATTTAACGTCTCTTTCTGTCCTCTGGGCGTCCACTGCTCGTTAGCGTGGTGATATCAGGGAGGAGACGGGGAAAATGTAATCATGTCACAAGAGAGACACAAAAAGAGATTTGTTTTAATACCAATAGATGGAGCTAAATCCTCCCGAGCAGAACAAAAATCCTCTGGTGTCTTCAAACCAGTCAGCGGGACACATTCACATTCCCACAATCCAGCTGATGCTCATATTTGTAAAGATGGGAATGAACAGATGTCTCACTCGAGGACACTTCAACAGGACACAAAGCTGTTGAAATTCTAACCTTTTTGTTTGTTTTACACTACAATTTCATCCATTTAAGCACATAAACCTTTTTTATTACTACTTTTATTTTAGCTGAAGAGTCTAGTAACCAAGTTATTAAAGCAAACCTGAAACAGAAGTCAGTAAGGAGACACTTTAAAAAAAAAAAAAAAAAAGCACAAAGAAAACAGTGAAAATATGAATACAATCTAGGAGTGGGGTGAAATATTATATTATTATGTTTTTATATATTATATATTATGTCTGCAATATTATATCACTTTTGAGACACCAAGTGTAAATTTTTAAATTTTCATAAATACACGTTTTGTAGATTAGCATTAAAAATGAATTGACATTTCAGTGCACTAGATGGAGCCAAAAGCTCACTAGAACTGTTGTGTATGTCACAAAATATATTGTTTGCAAATACTCAGTATACTTTATATCGTGATATCGATATAAACAAAATATCATGATAATATCGTATCGTGACTTAAATATCATGATAATAACGTATCGTGACATAAATATCATGATAATAACGTATCGTGACTTAAATATGATAATAATGTATCGTGACTTAAATATGATAATAACGTATCGTGACATAAATATCATGATAATAACGCATCATGACTTAAATATCATGATAATAACGTATCGTGACTTAAATATGATAAT